>JAODAL010014488.1:0-7500 GCA_025379985.1 Phyllomedusa bahiana | reverse complement strand
ACTGGTCTTCTGTATTCCTCTAAAGAGAAAATCGAACAACATAGTCCTCCATCGCAAAATGCCAAGTTGCTAATTGCAAAGGGAATGATTATTTTGAGATTTTCCCTTGTTGCATGGGAAATAACAGGGTGACATTTATGACTATATATTTTTTTTTCTCTTTTTTCTGGCAGCTTGAGCGTGCCTGACACCTTTTTAACCCCTTCTTTCCTAAGCATGGACATAGATGGCATCTGCTTACTCCTTCTGTATAGCGCTTACTAATACTTGCTGTGCTGTTTTGATGCATGTTGATTTTAAAACCTTGAGAGATTTGTAGCTTCCAGCAATAATAGTGCTCGACTTGTCCCCTCCCCTGTTCCTCCAGGAAAGGAAATTCTTCAAAGGCTTCTTTGCAAAAGTAAGTCCAATGCCATTTGTGGTTAAATTTTTAAGGAGTTACACACTGGTAGTCAATGGGTGCTGTACATAGCAGTTTGTGCCTTCACTTTGTAATTCCTGTAGCATAAGCTTGTACAGGCCAAGTTTTCGCAGTCATTTTTGCAAATACGGATGACTTGCATTCAGCTGTGGTCCACTGAATGAACCCTCGGAGTTCAAGTAGGACCTTGATAGATCATGTGCACTAGCAAGCATGCCGTGCCACAAAGGCGCTGAACCCTTGTTTGGAGCCCAGATTGATCCCATGGTGTGTGTTTCAGTTTTAGGCAAACTGGCTGTTGGGCAGCACCTCTTTTGGGACGGCGTCACTGGCTTTTTGTATGCTAGAGTCCCTGGTGATAACAGGTTTTGTGATTTATTTATTTATTTGTTTTTTGTTTTTTTTTATTTTTTTCCCACTGGGCTGCCACTGCTTTATTGTTATTATAATTTGTAATGCAAAAGTTTTAATTAAATGAAATGATAAGCAGAAGGCAAAACTGGAGTGGTGTGTTTTTTTTTGGGGGGCTGGGGGGGTTGGTTTGGGTTTTTTTTTTTGGGTGGTGAACCCTTTTTTTAAACATCTTGGGCAACCACATGTTAATATGAAAATTCAGGTTCATTTTAAATATGATAAGTTGTTGGGAATTTTGTAATTTGGAAAATGTTCTAATTCATTAAACCTACACATTTACACTCTACCGTAGTACTTGTTAAGTGTCTATCACTGCTTATTCATTAATTTCATTGTAATACTCCTTTCACTTGGTGACACATGCAATTATTAGTTTCTTGTACCCTTTTTGCCATGATCAAAGAAGAAGTCAAATCGACCTAGATTCTTTTCTATTAATCTTTTCTGGACTTTACAAATTTTTGCTATGATTGTAGTTCATGCTGATTTGAGACCATAGTATGATTGTACTTGCTGAGTACAAATTCTGGGGTTTTGTCTACATAAGCTAAGATCGCTGAGGTCTGCAGGAATTCCAGTGCGGGACATTTTACTACAGCTATGGTGACGGTTCTTTGTTCACTGTCAAAATGGCATCTAGGTATCATTTCTCTTCTAAAATAATTTGTTGTCTGCATTGAAAACCATTTAATAGTTCATATACTAATATAGATTGCACGGTAGCATAAGTACAAGAACCTGTCGGGTGGTTTATGCTCCCCTATCTGAGAGAGGGTGAGAAGCTGAGTTCTGATATATATTTTTATATGATTTTGAATCTAGATTTCTCATTAAAAAGTAAAGTATAACAAAAACATCCTGATAGGACTCTTTAAGAGATAGTGGAAGTCCTACTTACCCCACCTACATACAGTGACTGACCGCTTCAACCTGTATCCGTTTGTATATATAGCAGACTGTCAAGTACTGTATAAAGTTGGGGGTAAGCAGTATTTTCTCTTCTCTCTTTTTACTCTGAAATCCTCCTTCAAATCATATAACCCTATATATCACAGAGCTCAGCTCCTCTCCTCTATCATATAACCATATATATCAGAGAGCACAGCTTCTCTCCTCTATCATATAGCCCTATATATCACAGAGCTCAGCTTCTCTCCTGCGAGAGGCCTGTAATTGACATCAGAGGTCGACCTCAACTATGCGAGACAACATGAGACAACAAATCCCGAAAATCATTGTCTGATTTGGAAAGAATTTATTTGCAAATTATGGTGGAAAATAAGTTTTTGGTCAATAACAAAAGTTCACCTCAATAACTTTGTTCTATTTCCTTTGTTGGCAATGACAGAGGTCAAACGTTTTCTGTAAGTCTTCACATGGTTGGCGCACACTGTCGCTGATATGTTGGGCCATTCATCTGAGCTTCCATACCAATAGAGAAAAATAATGTGAATCCAGTCAGATTGTGTCATTGTCTTATCTGTAGATGATTACTTTGTGGGTTCACCACAATCCCATATATCCACATATTTCCCATACAGAAATGGCATACGGGTAAAAATAAGTGTAGTCTCAATTTAACTACATTATTGTCATCTATAGATACACGGCAGCCATGCTCCAGTATACTGGGGGTAGCGGCTATTCAGATGTGTAGCACCTCTGCAGTGTGACATTCCGATATGAACGTACCCTTTCTGTTTCGACATAGATTAGAAATCTCGAACAGATACATTTTTCATGTAAAAAATTTTTTACGAATGTGTTTAGAACACATTCGTAAATTTGTTGCCTATTGCAACCCAACAGATTCTTTTTTCCCAGAGCAGATGATTTAATGAGTTGGTCGATGCTCGATCTGTGGACTTGTCGGGGCCAATTACCTAACACAGGTCTATTGTATTTATTCAAAAACGCATGTTTTGGTTTTTTAAAGATATAGCATGGTTCAGGGTCATTTTGCCTAAATGCCATTTTACAGTGTGGTACCAAGGGTTTTTTTTAAAAAAAAAATGAAGGTACCAGTGGAGTAACTCCTTAGTCATGTGTGCCGGTCTTCTAAGTCTTGGTAGATTCTCCCATCCAGGTAAAGAATTTTCATGCGGAATTCTTTGCATTCTCAAGTCTATGTTGTAGTTTTCCGATTCCATGTATCTTCCTGTTGAACATTTGCTCTTCACCTTCTTTGCAGTGCTTTTATAAACTCTCTTCTGCTTTGGTGAATGAATTGGCATGGATCTTGGATACACAGGCTTTTAGAGTTTGTTTTTTGTTGTTCTAGATTTCTCACTTTGTTTCATTTTAGGTCCGAAGCAAAAAATATATAAAACGTAACTTTTTTTTTTTCTTTTTACCTTATTTGTAAAATTGTGTTTTTCCCCCACATCTTAAAGACTGGCAAGAAAGCTATCAAGGCAGTCCTGTGGGTTTCGGCAGACGGACTTCGAGTTGTGGATGAGAAAACAAAGGTATGAAGTCTTGGCTGCTTGGTCATCATCTTACTTGGGTACATGTGGATATACTCCTGTTTTAGTACTGCTTTGTCGTACAGGCTTTATCCAGAATTACGATGAGTATTTTTGGGGAACTGTACTGAAAAGAATACAAAAATTTGCACATTGTAAAGCCATGTCTCCACTGCACACAAAAACATCCATTTTTTCAGCTTTTTTTGTTTCATAAAAATGCTGAAAAAATCGACTGAAAAGAGGTCCCGTAGGCTTGTATAGTAAAAACATTCTGTTGTCTTGTTTTATTTGCTGGTTGTTTTTGGAAACCTGTTGCAAAAAACGAGTGAGCAGGGCAGAAAATTTACTATTAGGCCTCGTTCACACGGCTTATTTCAGAACGTATTTACATCGGATTGCCGATGTAAATACGTTCTGAAATCAGTTGAAAATCAGTTACAAATACGTGCCACTAAGTGTGGCACGTATTTGTAACTGATTTCCCGACGGATTCACCATCTCCAATCATTGAAGTTGGTGAATCCGTCCGTTAATAATTGACATGCACGTTGTTTTTCCGTCCGGATTGCCGTCGTCAATCTGCGGCGGCAATCCGGCACGGAAATACGCGTCGTGTGAACGACGAGCCGTATTTTCTATTGAAATCAATAGAAAATGGGCTGTTAATTATTTCTGACTGATTTGCCGACGGATTGACGATCGTCAATCCGTCGGCAAATCCGCCGCGAAATAAGCCGTGTGTACGAGGCCTTAGAGTCTATGTAAAGCACTGGACGTTTTTTGGCGCGTTTTTTGCAGAAATTCATAGCAATGATAATGCTTTGCATTTCTGCAAAAAAACGCAAAACGCGCCTAAAAATGGACATTTTTTCAGCAGCTTTTGACAGGCAGTGGACAAAAATCTCCGTTTTACGAACACTTTTAGGATTTGGTTTTTGCCGAGTTATTTGTCCAGTGCCGTGTAGATATAGCCTAATTCTGTCGTGTCTAACTTTAAAACTGTCTTAGACACTATTGATAAAAATCTACCTTATTGTGTGCAGGGATATGGTGGTGGTAGTTGGGGAGTAAGTGCTTGGTACCCAGGGATGTAGTAAGACCTAAGAAATACCTTTTAGGGACATTATACAAGAGACTCTATAGACCACTGTTAACCTACTGAAAAAAAAATAGAGCAACCGATAAGCAGAGGCCGGTTACATGTCGGCGACTCTATTTGAAATTGTAATATTTTCTTTGTCTTTTCTTTGTTAGTCTTAGGGTAGGTTCACACGGTGTGTTGGATCCATTTTCAGATCGGTTTTGGATCTGAAAAACGCATTCAAGAGTGCTGCGTAAAATGCAGCCAGTACACCGGAGCGTGTTTGGATGCGTTTTGACTGCAGCAGGATCGCACCCTATAGTTTTAAATAGGGCGTCTGCTGCGTCAAACGGATCAAGAATTGACATGACAATTCTCTGAACGGATCGTCTGAACTCTGATGCATGTTTTACATTGAAAACAATGTAATCACACTGCACATTGTTAGATGCATGTTTGGGTCTGTTTAGTGTCCGAAACATGGCTGCAACACGCTGTGTGAACAGACCCTAAGGCCATGTTTACACGGCTTATTTGCGGGGCGTAATTACACCATGTGGAGGGGGGCGGCAGCGGGGGGCCGGCACCTCGCCGGCCCCATAGACATTCATTACCAGCGGCGCGTATACACCGCTAGTAATTCACATGTCACTTATCTCCCCCCGCGGCGTATTCACCGAGTAGGGAGAGGAGACGTAATCCAAAGTTCTCTATGAGAAGTGTGGATTACCGTAATGACTGGGACGTATTCCACCCGTAATTCGCGCACTACGGTGTGTAATTACAGACCGAAATACGTCCCATTTTAAGCCGTGTGAACATAGCCTTAAAGAGAACCTGTCACATAGATTATGTCCCCCTTGCTGAGGGCAGCACAAGCTAGTGACAGACCTTCTGTTTCCAGCGCTGTGTCCCTTATTCTGTAAGATGCTGGAGTTTTCGTGGATTTAATGCTCAAATCTGCAGTTTTCAGCCTGAAAAGTCAGTCAGTTTTTTTCATTCCCCGCCCAACTGAGGCTAGCCCCGCCCACCTCAACTGATAAAACTATTACTTTGAACAGATAGAAACATGTGAATAACTCAGTGGGCGGAGCTAGCATTTGGTGGGCGGGGCTTACACCTGCTCATGAATAAGATTTGAGGGGTAAATGCTCTAAAACTGCTGCATCTTACAGAATAAGGGACACAGCGCTGGACACAGCAGGTCTGACACTGGCTTGTGCTGCCCTCAGCAAGGGGGGCATAACCTCTGTGACAGGTTCTCTTTAAAGTGTTATTGTTTGTGGGGATTTGTACATATATTAAGACCTGTGTGCATGTCAACTAATTTGTTTTATCTTCTCATTACCTGCAGGATCTTCTGGTAGACCAAACCATAGAAAAAGTGTCCTTTTGTGCTCCAGATAGAAATTTTGACCGCGCATTCTCTTACATATGTCGTGATGGAACCACAAGGAGATGGATCTGTCATTGCTTTATGGCTGTTAAGGACACGGTTTGTATTCAAAGGTTTATTCTATGTTCATGTTGCCATATGTGGCCTTGCATACATTGGGTTTTTTATGGACCTGTGCGTAGCAAAAAGGTGAGGTTGGTGCACAGCTTTAAAACATAATCTTAAATTATTCTGGCTTAAAACAACTAATAAACATATTCAAAGTGATAATACACAATAAGTGCTCATCCCCACGGCAAAGGACAAATACCAGTCGGCTTACCCGACCAGTATTTGTCCTGTTTTAGTGCCGTCCTCACGGCCGTGCGGGGGACGGCTGTTTTCCGCTATGAGCCCTCCCCCTTCCCATTGATATGTTCATATTCCATCCGAAAACCGGACGGAAAAATGTGCATGTACAATGTTTCTCGAGCGGCTGTCGGTTTGAAAAACCGCCGGGCGGAAAATCCATGCAGTGGGGACTGCTGCACGGGTTTTCCATAGCGGCCGGGTGTGTTTGTTTGCGGCGGTTTTTCCAGACGGTCTGCAAACCCGCAAACCGCCTTAAAAGCCGGCCGCAAACCGGTGCCGTGGGTAAATGCCCTAATAGGTATATATACTGGTCAGAATGCCAACAATTTCAGTGTTACCACAGGCCTTATGCCAGCTCACAAGTGGTGTTTCCAGTGACATTCTCTTGCTACTCTCTAAGCACTGAGAGTACATTTGATTTGAGTATAGGGGTCCTAGAGGCTTATACTGTATTGATGAAATCGATCTCTGTTATAAAGTGTTATATTCCCTTGAGCCTAAAGCTGGAGTAGCTACCATGACAATAGCCTTAAATGACATATTTTAGTCATATTAAAAAATTTCATCTGGGGACTTTTAAGTATTGGGTTTGGCAGAATGTTCAGCCTGGTTAGAACTAGGGGTCTTATCACAAAGGAATATGTGTTGCAAGTCGAGTGGGCATGAGAGCAGGGTGACACTTGCGACTCTCCGCCTGTTCACTTCTATGGGAGTTCTGAAGCACAGCCCTCCTCATTCTCCTGCATGGACGGCTCACAGCTAGCTGCGTGTGATCAGTGCAGTGGATATTCCTTTGTGGTAAAACCCCTTTAAATAGTCTGTAGCAGTATCTTGACTGGCAAACACTGTGCATTGCATGGATATGCTATCGCTCCATGTTCACACTGCCGCTCAGGGGTTCCATCTTGTATTTTTATTGCAGTCTGTAGCTTTATTCTTGCTGCCTAAGGCCATGTCTACACAGCTCACAAAAACGATCGTATTTTCAGCGGTTTTAGGGTTCTAAAAATACGATTGTTCACGCAGCCCACAGACTTAAATAGAGAAAATGACCTGCAGTCTACACAGGTCGTTTTTTTCCTGCTCGTTTTCTGGAGCCAGTGGATTTAGTAACTTGTTGCTCAATACGGCGGCATTTTGAGTTTTGTCGTCGGTTTCCCGTACAATCAAGTGTACGGGCCGACGGCCAAAAAACGGGAACTGATTGCAGTTTTTGCAAATACAGTGACAGAAACCACGGTCGTGTATCGAAAAAAAACCGGTAAATTTTCCAACGTTTTTTTATTCGATGCTCTGTGGATATAGTCTACAACCCCCCCAAAACCCCTTTATCAGGGGGAAAAATAACCCCCTAAGGTTTTTCATCTAC
>JAODAL010014487.1:0-87322 GCA_025379985.1 Phyllomedusa bahiana | reverse complement strand
TGTCTGCCTCTTTTCTCCCCCTTCCCCCTTCCCTCAGCACACAGACAGCTCTCCTCCTCAGACTTGAGTAAACTTCTATATAGCAGGGAGAGGGCGAGGGGGTTTGCTGCCAGAGTTAACCCTGTGTGTGCCTGCCTAGGTCTGTGTCACTGCGGAAGCTACTGTGCTGCTGTAGCCGAGATCTTGCTGCTCCTCTCCACAGGAGTGAGGAGGACAGCAAGGGAGAGGGCTGATTATGAGTGGCTATGGAGCCAGAGGTCTGTGAAAGCTGTGTATGATAATGGCAGAGCAGGGGGGGATTGTAAGTGTTTACTATATCCCTATGCTTAGCTTACAAGTCTCCATGGACATTCTCAGCAACAACAAACAAACCCTGTCAGAACAGACACTGGGCACGCTGTGAAGGTGTGTTACTTAATCAAAGATGTGTCACTAATACAGCACGAGCAGGGATGGGATATGAAAACGTTCAAATGCACCCATGATCTGATAATTAGTAAGTCAAAGCTCCACAGAAACATTCCATGATTATAGTAACACTCTTCATCTGTCACATCGTACTGACCACAGATCAGCCTCACCTCTGCTTCTCAAATCGGTGTAGAGAAGAGGAGGGAGCAGGCACACACAGGGTTAATCCTGGCAGCAATGCTACACAGACCACAGAAGCCAGAGCCCCCCCCTCCCTTCCCTACAGAAGCATCACATACTTTGCGGGAGGAGCTCTGTGCTCTGACCTTTTTTGAAAAGCTGATGATCACCAGCACAACACCAATGGAAAAAAAATCGACGGGGGGTCGGTGGCATAGTGTTTTGAGAAGTGATGCATCCTACACCAGGGATAATCAAAACAGTAGGAAATTTGTAATGAACTATATTGCAAGGCTTGTTTTTTAAAGATCTTTTCAATAAAACCCAATCATTGTAGTGAGACAAGCCATTTAAGAGCTGTTTTGGTGGGGGGAGGTGGATCTACACAATATTATTGGTTAAGTTATGGCTTATCGGCATGTATCACTGAAAATTAAATTTTTATGTATTGAAATTAAAATACATTCCCTAATATAACATTTTATTTAAAAAAAAAATGAAATTATTTCCACAATACATCTAACAAAAGCCAGTGCACAAGTTTTATTGAAAGAACAAAAACACAAGTATACAGACATTAGATCAAAAGGCTTTATGCATAAACTATAATACAGGAGGAAGAATTTCAATCGAACAGTATATTTGAGAGAATTATAATAAAGCTGGAGAGTTTTTCATTTTGATGTCTTATTATACTGCATAATAATACTGCTGACTGCATTATCCGCTGGATTGCAACTTGCATTTGAATTACAAAAATGTGACTAGTTTTATTATCAAGATGAAGTATATACTTCAGAAACAGAACATAGTATTATAAAATCAGTACAAGACAGTAAACTAAAAATGCAGCAGAACTCTTATTTGGCTCCTCACATATTGGGGAACATTTACAGGGGCAACTGTAACAGACTTTAAATACAAATTTATTACGTAATTTAGATACTTCTGCAATGCATCCAACAAAAGGGCATGACTTCACAGTCAGTGGTCTGGCTCCAAAAGAAAGGGGTATTGCTTTGTAGAAAAGGGTCTTGGTTTGACGTGCAAGACTGTGCGCCAAGAAATGCACCAACATTTGAGTACAATTATTGGCATACACTAAGCCAACTAACAGATGGTGTAATGTGAGACAAAACGTGCCAGATTTATCATGCAGCCTGAACCACTGTGATAAATCTGGTCCATTTTTAGACTGTCTTGTCTAAATTTACACTTTTAGGGGGACATGTATGGTCTAAGACTTTCTTTGTTGCCTATGACAATCAGAGCTCCCCTTTCATTTAATTTAGTGCTCTGAAAAAATGAAAGGGGAGCTCTGATTGGTTGGTTAGACAGCATTTGTAAATGTCTCCTATTGTGCTTTGTTATTTGGGGTGTCTCTTAAGAATGCACTTAAAATTAATGAGTAATCTTCAAAGGGGTTTGTCCAAATAAGACAGCTTCCTTGTATATGCACTATTAGGGGATATAAATTTTGCAATGTAAGGTTTTTAAAGGATTATTTTTAAACATATAAGAAAAGGTAAATCAACATAACAAAATCCATTTCTGTTCTGACATTGCTTGGTGCTTAAAGGGGTTTTTGTTCAAAATAGATTGTTTTTTTATGTTAAAGACTTGCAAAAAAAAGTCCCTCTGAATATGTGTCCATTAAGTGTCCTATATTTCCCTAGAAATCCCTCTTATATGGGTGCATCAGTCCTCAGGTTACTATAGTTACAGACCGTTTGATCTTTCTGTGGCTGCCACCCGCTGGTCGTATAGCTAAGGGCCTGGATTCTAGCACCCCACAATGCAGGTCGTGAACCAGTAAACACGCCCAAAATTTAAAAAAATGAAACCAAGAAAACAGGATTGAGGTAGGATGAATCATTGTAGTGAGACAACCCCTTTAAGATACAGCATGTTTGCTAACCTGCTTGTTCATGAATGGGTCCTAGGTTACCGACCATCTCTCTGGTCTATCAGCTTGAGCACTCCTTGATGTGTTATATCAGCTTCTCATTCCCCTTTATTTTTTTTTACTAAATGGGGAGAGTTGCATCTTAGCAGCATAATATTATATATATTTTACATAGAAATATGCTAAATCTTGTTTTTGCTGCATTTCGAAAATATTTTAATTTATTTTGTTTTACATGTCCTCTCAAGCGAGCTTCCTCATGACACTTATAACTCTCCTAGCTCATATTTATCCCGAGACATCTTGCTTGGACACTGTATTTCTTTTTCAAAACCCTTCCTCCCCATCACAAAGGCAAGGCGCTAGAAAAGCTAAAAGGGTTGGGTCAATGTGTAGAACCCTGAACCACTCAAGAGAAGTTCGCCAGATGAGAAAACCTATTAAACTCAGAACCCCCTGTAATCATATTAGAGAACCTCTCTCTCTGGTGGACATAGTCAACCGTTCATGCGGTTGAGCAGCATGTGATGCTGTTACCTGCAATGGCAGCATTATGCCAGCTGTTTCAGATGTCGGATCAACAGCAATCACTGGACCAGCTTCATTTAAATGCAATTTACCCAATCTTTGTTATGACAGTCCAACTGTCCCCATCTACATTACCATCATTGGTGAATCCTATTTAAATTAAAGGGATGGTCCATATAAAAAAAACAAAAAAAAAAAACAAACAGTGGGCCAAGGAGGGATTGTAACTGAAAAAAATAAGATACACTTTTCCAACTGGCAGAGCTCTGGTCTTACCACTCCCTGCTGATTACATTCACTGTTCACATGACCCTGTAGGCTTTCACAGTTCTGTTTTCTTATTCGGAGGGCACGTGACCACTGAGGCCTATGATTGGTTTCAGGGTCCCATGCTGATGAACGTTAAAGCTCAGTGTCGGAATTAAGCTAGTTGGAAAGTGAGTCTGATTTTTTTCATGTTCAGCTCCCCCTGATCCACCAAAATGTTTTTTTTTTTTTTTTTAAATCCAGGCCCCTTTTGTTTTTACATGGTGCAGTTTTGGGGCATTTTTTCACTTGCGGTATTGCACTGCAATTAAATTGCTTTTATTACTAGCAAGCTTTCTCAAGTTATCTAAATTGTTTGGAAAAGTGTTACAAGTGAGTAATCAATCATTGTATTTGAAGTGTTGCGAATTATAAACACAATAATTGATTTCTCACTTGTAACACCATTCCAAACTATTAAGATAACTGAAAGAAGCTTGCTGGTAATAAAAGCAGTTACTGCATTGCAGTACTGCAGATGAAAAACGTACCAAAACCGCACTGTGTGAAAGCTCCCTAGTAGGGTTTTCCCCAAATTATCCACTATGAATTGCATGTTTCATTCAGTGAGTGATCCCAGTAAATAAACAGTGTAAGCTGTAGCAACAACTGTTGCAAAAATGAATGGCCAAACAACACCGTCTAGACCGATTTTAAGAAGCACTGAAAATGTTTGCTTACTCTTTTTAAGTCTTTTTCTAGTTTGAACAGAAATTAAGGGTTCCTGTAAAATGTCCCTTTTCATCACAACTTACTCCTACATCAAAGTACCATTCTGTCATTGTAGACCTTGGCCTTAAGTTTGAGCAATTCTCCAAAGGAAATAACTTTACAGGTGGAAATAGAATTAAGCAAAGCTATTGCAGAAACAATTAGCTACAAGAGCCAACAAAGCCAGAGGCCATGGAAAATACAAGTCTGCACCAAAAACAGCAAGATGTAAAAGAACAGCATGGGCTTGGTTGGAAAATACATTTCATTATGTTAAGGTCTGAGAGAAAACCTAGCCTTCCGACTGGAAAACGAATCTGATCTTCGTATTTTATGATATTACAGCTTAAACCCACAATGCCTGACATATTCTTATTAAAATATATATTTAATGAATCAGTTCTATTCCATATCTTCTCTGGATATGTCTCTGGAGATATCTTTATCACCTAAGGCCCATTTCCACGGTTTTTCAGAACGTATTTTTCAACGGATTTCGTGTAAAAAACGTTCTGAAAAAAAGTTGAAAAAATCAGTTGCAAATACGTCCACTAAGTGTGGCACGTATTTGTAACTGATTTCCCGACGGATTCCCATCTTCAATCATTGTAGGTGGTGAATCCGTCCGGAAATAATTGACATGTGAATTGTTTTTCCGTCCGGATTGCCGTCGTCAGGTAGAGTGGCCTCTACCCCACTCCCACTCCTGGGAACTTTGTAAAGAGGTGGGGGACATTGAGAGAGGTGCTGAAAAACTGAGGGTTCTAAGATATTTGTGTCCAAATCTGCAGGGACAAGTGGTGGCCAAGTGAAGTCATAATGGCTGTCTGGACCAGACGGAGAAGAAAAGGGACAGTCAATGACTCGGTAGAGACATGTCACCTGTGAGTCACAAGATGTAACTGCATTGTGATCACTTATATGTCTGCAGAGCCTGTGTACACTGGTATCTACCACTATATGGTCACTGTATGATGGTAATATTGTCTGTAGGGCACCTGTGTACACTGGTATATACCACTATATGGTCACTATATGATGGTTATATTGGTCTTTGTATACTGATCTTTATTCAGTGATAATATAGGGGTACTATTCAGTTACTATATGGTGGTAATTTGTGGTTGTGTTCTGGCGGTGTAATCATGTCCATATGTAGTAGCCTTATTGGTAATGTTTGGTAATGTTGGTCTTGGTATAGTGGGTCTGTTTGGTAGCAGTATGATGGTGATATCTATGGTAAGGTATTCTTTCCTTGTATTATCTAGCAAGTGCATGACTTAAGAGGTCCCGGTAAATGTTCGTGGTGAGGGGTAGGGAGGGAGAGCAATCCAAAAGTTTGTTATCCGGCCCTGGCTTCTCTAGTTACGCTCCTGCTGGGAACATAAAAGGGTTCAACAGGTAAAGGGCACTGTGCAACATTTTGTGATATGTACAGCATTGTGCCATGATTACACAGGTTTCAAAATATCAGAAACCACTGAGAAGTGACTGCATTTTGTAAACTTCATCCCTCATGGCATTCACTGAGGTGGTGATAGCTATTTTTTAGTAATGGTAAGTTCACATGGCGCATTTCTGGCGCATATATTTGTGTGGTGCAAAAAGCGTTAATTTGAACATTAAAATTACACCCTTCAAACTTTGGCGCAAATTACACGCCGCCGTAAGCGTCAAAATACGCCGTTTGGACATAAACTAAGGAATTCACAGCATGTTCTAAAGGGTGAATACTGCCAATCTTTCACAGCTAGGCCATTTCAGTCCCAAATATGCTGCCTTCAGCTAGTGCCACCAGAAACAACCCCCTCCATTAAGTTTTTCACATTTTATCCTGGGAGTGGCAATAGCCACCTATTTTTTTTAAGTCTGTTGCCTTTGCACATGACAGAGATCGGAAAGAGCATACTGCTGTCATGATGCAATTCCAGTTTCAATGATTTACAGACAACATTTCTTGCTTGCAAAGGCTCTTATATGGCAGAATAGGAATCCCTAAGGAGTGACCCCATTTTGGTAACTCCAGCCTTCAAAGACATAAATATAAAGCTATAGTGAACTTTTGTTGACAGGTACTTAGGGCGACAGGTATGAATGGGTCATTTTCACTGTTCTGGAGAGAAATACGTCAAAAGTGAGCATTCTGCCCTTTTCCCCCTACGTATAGCGCGTTATTCGGACATGTTTGGTGCACTGTGCGTCAGACCCAACACTTTGTAATGCACCAAAGATGTGTGGGAGTGTTGCACCACATTCATAATACTAGGACACATTTATGAAAGTGGGATGGCAAAACTAGGCGCATTACTGCTCGGACAGGCAGACCTATTTTAATGTGGTCTACCTGAGCCTGAGTAGTCGTATTGGAACTAGATTTACTATAAGGGCAAAAAATATCCCTTATTTCTCAACTTATAGCAGTAAAATAATAAAAAGTAATTTATGATAATTATCAAACTATATAAAATTAAATCATATAAATGTAATAATAAATTATAAAATATAAAATTAAAATAAAACTATATAATATCCCAAAAATATAAAATTATCTCCTATAAAATGTATTTTAAATTAATAGAATCTAAAGTTAATTTTAATTTAAATAATATAAATTAATTAAACCAATACAGCATCTACAAAAATCCCGTTCTCCATCACGTATTTACGGAGTTAGCACCTTAGCGACCCTGGGACGTAAGTTTACATCCAGGATCTTTAAGGAGTTAATATAGATAACAGCCAAAACCGCAACTTTTAGCCCCGCCTCCGACAATCATAAAACTTTATATCGTCTATATATAACGCCTATAAATGTCTGTGATGGAAAAGTGACACAATTACAAAACCTATTTTTGCAGAACTTTTATTGTAAAAAAAAAAAATTAACATATAATGTGACAAACTTGTTTTAACTACTTTCCTTCATGTTAAAAAAATAAGTAAATAATATGAAATAAAATAAAGCCTTACATATGAAATAAAAAAATGCAAAAAAATTAGTACAATAACAAAGTGCAAGAAAGCAATATAGCATTCAAAGTGGTGTATACTACAGGAAAGGAAAATGTGCCTGATCAGGATGGGGGGTAATCGGCACGATCAGGAACTGGTTAAGGACCTCCAATAGGGCCAGTACTCCAGGAAAAAGATGCACATAGACCTGGATGCCTACATGATGAAATAACAAAAAATCTAGGCCACCTTATTCCACTGTCCATGGACCAGTTCTGATTCTTATGTGTTGTAGGTGCTTTTGGCAGTGGATAGGAGATCCTCTGAACCAGTTGTCTAGCTATCACAATTTGGCCCTTGTGAGAATTGCTTAGCTCTCTACACTTGCCCATATTCCTGCTTCTAAAATATCAACTATAAAGGTGTTTTGCCATTTCATAACACCTCCACTGAGGCCAGCTAATAGCTCATTACGAGCCGGCCTCAGAGAATGGGGAGATAGCCGCACCTGTGCATTCTACTAGTTTATTTGTATGGGAGTTCCGAATATAGCCAGACATCAATGGGAGAAAGCTGCGCAAGTGTGACCATCTCCATGTTCTCTGAGGCTGGCTCGTAACAAGCTATGAGCCGGCCACAGATGAGATTTTGAGAAGTGGCAAAACTCCTTTTAGAACTGACTTTTTTCTTGCTGCTTAATGTACAGCGAGTGAAATAAGTATTGAACACATCACCAATTTTCTAAATAAATATATTTCTAAAAGTACTATTGACATGAAATCCTCATCAAATGAAAAAATGAAACAGGGAAAAAGTATTGGACACATAAAAAATGGGAAGAGCAAAAAGTTATGGAAATTCATGACACCTGTTGAAATCTATGAGTAATTAAAAAGTAATCCTGCCACTTAGTAAAAAATAATAATTAGTTCAATGGATGTCCCTTAAACAGATGTTTCATTACCAGGGTGCCACACAGGAAACATCTCATGATGGGTAGAACCAGTGAGCTGTCTCAAGACCTTTGCAACCCTGTTGCAAAACATACTGATGGCATTGTTACAGAAGAATTTCTCAACTACTGAAGGTTCCAGTAAGCATTGTTGGGGCCATGATCTGGAAGTGAAAAAACATAATTTCACTGTCACGTACACACTCATCAGCACGTGACTGGGGGCCATTGTAATGGGATAGATTTATCTCCACTTGCGCTCACCCCTCAATCAGGTAGCGAATCAAGCATAAATCGCACCACAAGACAGTCCCAGCCCCCCAAAAATACACGCTGCCACCACCTTCCTTCAATAATCAAAAAGGAATCAGCCGGAAGGAATCTGATTCCTAACAGATATTCTATAACACGTAAAAAATGCTTACAGGGTCACCTCACTGCTCTCCAGCAGCTACAAAAAATACAATCCTTCAAGGAAATGGATCCGTGCAGCAACAAGAATTCACGTATTACTGGTAACTTTAATATTGAACGAATCACAATGCTTACATAAACAAAATACACTAACAATGACTATGACATACACATCAAACAGTTATGAAAATAAAAGGGATAAAAACTTAGAAGATTTCACACTTACAAGGTGTTTCAGCTTTCAGATCCCGGGGTAAGGATGGAAGATGGGACACAGCTCAATCCAGGATTAACCCCCAAGCTATTAACACAGATTTGAGTCTGGCCATGTGTTTTATAGGCCCAAAACTCTGTCCAGGTTTCCCCTCCTCTCTCATATTTGCCTACTCTTTTACTGGCTGAAAATATAATGAGGTGGGTGGACACTTGATTGTCTTATGAGGGTGGTTGCTTACTATCCCCACGAGATGGCAATCATGGACTGCGCTTCTGCTGTGGACAGATCAATGAAAGTGTTTATGGTTGGGGGGTCACAGGTCATCAGGTATTCTGGACAGCTTGCATATACAACTTTGGCAATAAACTAATAAAACCCATGTTATCTAAACATTTGAGTTAAGTAACAGTCAAAAGGCTGAGGTGAGAATCTGCAGACCCATGCTACAAATTCCATTCCTACAGAGCTACAGGAATTCTAGACTACAATCTAAGAAATGGTTTAAGGACAAATACAGAATACATTTGATTTTCAGTGTGCTACATTACATTCACCATGAACCGTCCATGACTGGATGCTCCCCGCAAGATTTCAGACAGAGGAGTGAAAAGAATTATCAGAAGAGCTGTTTAAAAGCCAAGGACCACCTCTGGGAGCTACAGAAAGACTTTGCTTTAACAGGTACAATTGTTTCAAAGAAAACAAGAAGTAATTCACTCAACCTCTATGGCCTGTATGCATGCTCACCACGCACCACTCCATTGCTGAACAAAAAGCATGTTCAAGCACGTTCAAAGTTTGCGCAACAACATTTACATAAGCCTGTGAAATACTGGGAGAATACAGTCAGGACAAACGAGATTAGAATTGAACTCTGTGGATGCCATAAAACACACCATGTAAGCTGCATATCACCCCAAAAACACCATTCCAACATTGATGTCTAAAACATCATGGTGTGGGGCTGTTTTTCAGCATACAGCACTGGCAAACTTCATATAATTGAAGGAAGGATGAATGAATAAATGTACTGAAACATTCTTGATAAAAATCTGCTGCCATCTAACAGGATGATGAAAATAAAACGAGTGTGGACATTTCAGCAAGATAATGATCCCAAATACACGGCCAAGGAAACTCTCAATTGGTTTCAAAAAAGGAAAATAAAGCTGCTAAAATGGCCCAGCCAATCACCTGAGCTGAATCCAATAGAAAATCTATGGAAGGAACTA
The DNA here is from genome assembly GCA_025379985.1 of Phyllomedusa bahiana. Classification (NCBI taxonomy): domain Eukaryota; kingdom Metazoa; phylum Chordata; class Amphibia; order Anura; family Hylidae; genus Phyllomedusa; species Phyllomedusa bahiana. The sequence continues at coordinate 77,513 of JAODAL010014487.1, read as the reverse complement.
AAGCTCAGAGAAGGAGCTGAGGATTTAAAAGTGTTCGTGTGGAAAAAGGAGCCAAAATCCAACCTCAGCAATGCATGCCACTAATTTCTCCATACAGGAAGTGTCTTAAAGCTGTCATCACCAACACTTTTGTATGAAGTATTAAATACATTTCAGTAGGCATGTTCAATACTTTTTCTCTGTGTCATTTCTCATTATTACACATAAACATAATTTATGGACGTCTATGGTTTGATTTCTTTGTCTATGTGGATTGGATGGGTTGTTACTGACATCTGGTGAGAATTTCATGTCTATAGCACCTTTACTTAGATATGTCCTTAGAATATTGTTGACATGTTCAATATTTATTTCACCCGCTGTATCTCACCCCTCCACAGCTGCCACAATTGTTAGCTCATTAATGTTACTCACTTTACCTGTCAGTAGATTTCATGTTTTCACTAATCAGTGTATAGGTATTATGTTGTGAACAACTATTATACATTAAGAAAACAAGCTTCCACTTCATACTCTGCTGCCTGATAAATACTGATTATGGAGCTGTATCAGTTCCCAGTAGCAGACTTCCCACAGCCAAACACTAGTCCCTGAAGCATGGAAACACTGTATCCAATTATGATTCACAGCGGGAAGCAGCATCTGACCTTCCATATACTGGCTTTACTAGTGCTTAAATTAAAACCAAACAAAATAATTAAGCATATTCTACACTGTCACATTGCTTCCTTGCCAGGCACAATTTACCCACACTGAGCCCTTTAAAGTGTGCCAGTCACTCACACATCAAGGCAAGTATTCTACACTCCTTCAGAGTCTGCCAGTCATTCACTCATCAAAGCAAGGATTACACGCTCAGTCCTCTCAACTGTGCCAATCACTCAGACATGAAGGCAAGTATGCTGGGTTCCTAGGCTTGGTCTAAAAGACTGTGCTCAAGGGCGTAACTTGAAAAAAAAAGAGTAACTAGCAAAATCAGATGGGTCCCTGCCACCGAGTAACAAGAAACTGAAACAGTAGTGTAAGCAGCAATGATTATGAGTATAGATAATGGTGCCATATATAAGAGAAACAAAAAACAAAAAAGAGGTAGAGTCTAAAATATAACTTTTATTAATAATGAGAATAAAAAGCATTCTGAATGTGGCCAATGCTGCTATGCCCTGACAGGGCTAGAGACAACACAGAGGTGTATATGATTACTACACCTTGAACTAGTGGAGTGGTTCCTCTATATGTTTGGTAACGTATAAACACTTTGCCCAAAATGTTGAGGTTTTGTGCTATGAACACCCCTTTGTTTGGATGATCACATTCACCTTGTTCTTTTTCCCCAGTTTGTTTTGTCACTATTATTCAGGTGTTGCCGGTTTAATATAGCACACCTGTAGTACTTTGACAATAACTTTAGTCTGAATTCCTTCATTTGGTCCCCTGAAGTGACCAGGTACAACTTTATAGGCTGGTCAAAACATGTTGGGACCAGACTAGAGGATTATATTTGTCAATTTCTCTAGGGATAGGTCCCGGGCAAGAGCACCCTTTATTGCGGCGATCGTCTTGCATCTTAGGGTAGGGACAGTTTTCTATATGCAGCATCACCCTATGATTTTGAGAGAGAGGTGATAGTGCTTTTTTATTCTCATTATTAATAAAAGTTATATTTTAGACTTTAATTCTTTTTTGTTTTGACCTAGTCAGAGGTTTTTGGTCACTAGCTGTTTATTTAGCTAGTAGTGAGATTTATTTACATATATAAAAGAACCCATATAGTAGCACTAGATAGCAGAAAGCCATCAGCTTGTAATTCCCTACAAAATGGTACAATGTTCTTGCTCCTGAGTGGGCCCCTTATCGTCTAGGCCCCAAAGCAGCTGCTATGGCTATAATTAGCGCCCATGAGTGATGGTTACTAACAAACTTTTAATAGGTTATGCAATATGTGCAACCTAATACAGTTACATATACAAACAAATTACCTGCAACCACAGATGTAGGTAGATGCTAAAAAAACATGGGACACCATAAGAAACTGGCAGAAGGGGCAGGACACAAAAAATCACTGGGCAAAAAATCTGCTTTGTGTGCCCAGGTGCCTGATGCTAGAAACCCCTCTGCCTAAAACATTAGTAGAGCAGAATTCTATAATTCAAGTTTTACAGTTAAACATATGCCTTGCCCAAAAGTTTATAACTTTACTTACACTGACATGCAACTATTTGGGAGTTACATTAACGTTGTATTTGGGCACATTTAACTTCATGCAGTACCCTCAAGTGTAGCGTGTGACATATGAATCACTAGTGTTGTGCTGGCACCCCGAAAATTGGTTACTGGACACAATGATATGCCTGCAACATATGTTATGCCTGCATAACTGAAATGCAACCCTAACTTCACACAGTTAAAGGAGTATTCTAGTTTCATTCACTCCCTTCAAACATGTCGGCAAAGGTAAATGAAAACTATTACCAATACATTGCTGTTTGAAGTTTGCTTCTCTTCAAGAGTTAGAGCAGTTCTTATGTCCTGCTTTTGTACACAAGCTTACCTAGTTACCAGCCACCTTCTTCTCCTCTTACAGTCTGCAGCAGTGGTCGGGTAATGACTCACTCCCTGCTTTTGTTTCTTGTCTCAAAGACAGAGCATTTTTACATTACTTACTGACAAACTTTAACTCTTTATAGCTCTGTAGACATTCACACTACAGTCTATAAACCTCCAGCAGTCATTTTATCATAACAGGATCAGCTAAGTATAGCAGAGCTGATGATGTCAATCACTGCTACAGACCCACCCACAGCCTGACCAGGAAGTGTGAGTCTGAAGCTGCCTGTGGCTCTGTAAAACAGCATGATGTTTTTAAGTAAGATGCTATAGTTTGCTGACACTTTTCTGATCCAAACAGATGTTCAGAGCCCAATAAAACATTTCATTAGGCACAATGTAGTGCTTTTGTGCTGCTGTAAGAGAACTTAACAAATGGTGGCACCTTTGTGTCCTGAATAAGTTTATCAAAACTCAACCTTTAACACTAGTGTAAAAGGTGTACTAGGGAATTGCAAAAGAGATTTCAGAGTATTAGCTGTAGTTTCAATTAAAGAATATATTGCATGGCTGCTGGAAACTTCCCAAATTTTTCTTTGGGACATTCCAAACCTGAATCCTATTAAAGTCTTTGGGGGAAGAATTCTGCATTTGTTCTCTGGCCTCTAGAAAGAACCTGCAGCAGACAAATGCCTTTAAATTGCATAGGAACAACACCTGACATCCATGGTAACATCAAAAAGGCATCTGCATAAACCAATCCAATCCTAAACCTAATTCTAGTCCTAACCCTAGAATGAAGGTTACAGTTAAGGTAAGGGCCGGACCAACTCAAACCCTAACTACAATCCTAATCTTAAGCAACAAAGGTTGTTTAGATATTTCCTAGAGTTATGGCTGTAGTTAGGGTTATAAAAAACTATAGGGTCATTTTTTTGCAGATTTGTGCAAAAATTTAATTCTGGCTGACCTGAATAGAATTGCTAAAATTTGGATCGAATTTGACTGTGGTCCAAATCCAATGCTCAACACTATTTAAAATGGTGTAATAAAGTGGTTTTATTGAATAATGCTGTCGAGTCAACTTCAAATGTGTCACTTTAAAACTTGTAGGTTGTTTTCATGTGCTGTAAATGAAGAATCATGACAGTTAAGGGGTTAAGCATGTCTGCTACACTGTAAGGAAATGAAGAGGTGTATCTGCATCTCAAAATAGAAAGAACAGGAGGTGACTTACTCTCTTGGTTTTGTGCTCATGAGAATCCTCAGAGGTTTCCTGCTGTTTAAGCAAGTCCTCAGAAAACAATCCACTTCATGAAACGGCCTCAGGAAAACAAGGTCACCATTTACAGCGTAGATTTTTTTTCCGACTGCCATTCCTGACAACTGGGAGCAAATGACAGAAATAGTTTCTTTATTAAAGCATAGCATTTTACTGCAGAGCACAAGAAATAAAGTCTGGCGTTATAACACTTAACCATCTGCACATTCCTCACCACATTAAGCACCGTAATTAGCGTTACTGTCCAGGTTGTCATGATTAAACTGAAAAATAAATTGTATCTGATATGATGGACGTGATCACGTAACTGGTAATAGACGCGTTTCACAGCATGGGTACAATATATTACAAATTTATGTCCCATAGATTCAATTCATTTGAAGTGTAATAGGAAAAGCACATACACATATATATGGTATGTAAATGTTGTCTAGATAAAAAATTCAATTAAATAGAGTAGCAATTCAGTGGGCATAATAAATGGGTTACCACAAAGGTAATGAAATTTCATTTGTACTAGGCCAGTGTTTTAGCTTTACTGTTAAGCGTCATGCAGAGACCATATTATAGTTCTCTTGTATGGATTCGCCTACTATGGGCCAACACTGTACTTGTATGTGCCTTGGATTTTATTCAGAGACAAACGGAGGTAATTTCCATTTTTTATTTCCATGGAATTTGTATAAAAAAGTGTTGTATCACATTTAGTATTGCGCAGGTATTCTTAGTTTTGCTATCCCAGGTATTGCTTCTAGGAAAGAATGCAGAACCTCGTAGTAGCACTGTCCATTGGAGTGCCTATGGCATTGTAGTATGGACCCGAAGGGGCTGCATGTGCAGCTGTACAGGGTTAATTCCAGAAGTATGATAAAAAAAATCCAAAATCTGTTGCGTACAAAATTAAACTCTGTGGTGGAAATCCACTCAGATTTCACCATTGATTAGCCTCATTCAATGTTTTATCTACCGAACATGTCTTCTGCAACGTGGACTAGCAAATCTTAACTATGGAACGGATTCCAATTAAATATGAGATGTAGATTCCACATGAAATTAACCTAAAAATTGGTGGTATACATGGATTCTGCACCAAAAATGAAATTCTGCATAAAGGAATTGATCAAATATTAGAAATGTCAATCATGTCAAAATTATTTTCATTAGAATCTGTTGCTGCAACATGTTTTTTTTTATTCCAATAAAAATACCCTTTTCTTTATTTTCAATTTACAAACAAAAGTGAACAGCTAGAACACTAAATTATATACATAAAAAAAAAATGTAATGCATTATTTAAATTTTCGTTTACTTGACTATGAAAGGACAGATTATAAGGCAAACTTACCTCTGCATTAGACCCTCTTTCAATGAATTTAACAATGGGCACTTTATTTTTATCTTCAAGTGCAAAGCCATAGCTTCCATCACTGGGTTTTACCTGGAAAAGAAAGATTTATAACAGTAAATCATTAGGGGTATGACTTAAAGGACTATAATATCTTGACAATGACTTACAATGATATTAAGGGCCCCATGTATGAAAATTGTTTAGGTCTTAAACTCACTTTTTTGCCCATAGGTTACTAAAAGGTTAGTAAAAGCCAGTAAACATGCCCCTGAATCCACAAATGAAACCAAGAAACAGGACTGAGGTAAGATGAATCAATGTAGTGAGACAACCCCTTTAAGTTCCCCTTTAAGTTTAAGGCGGCATCCAGTACAGTACATACAGGATTGCCTATAACCAACAATAACCCCACCACCAGTACACCGGCCCACAAACATGTCTGCCCCTCACCTTCTGTCTCTTCCCACCTTCCTTTTAGAGTGTAAGCCCTCACGGGCAGGGACCTCTCTCCTTCTGTACCAGTTCTTAGTTATTAATTTGTCACCTTTTTACTTGTTTGACCTATGTTATGTATGAAACCTGAATGTACAGCGCTCAGGAACCAAGGGCGCTCAAAAATAAATAATAATAATAATACATAATAATAATATAAAGGAAAGAAGGTTTCTACACCAGCATAGAAGGGGATTCTTTATTGTAAGAGCAATGAAGTTATGGAACTCTCTGCCAGAGGAACTTGTCATGGTGAACTCAAATGAAATGAACTAAGTGAGCTCAAAATCTTCCTGGATTTCTTTCTTGAGTGTAATAATACTAATGGCCAAATGTATGAACCTGTTTAGGTCTAAAACTCACTTTTTACCTATAGGTTACTATGGGAAAAAGAATGAGTTTTAGACCTAAACAGTTTCATAAATGTGGCCCTAAAACTTTTGGTTTCTAGATCTCTGGAGATGGGTTGTTCATATCGGTGATTTACTCCAATTGCCAGATTTAAACTTGGAAATATTTTTTTTCCCTTAAAAATTGTATCAACATTGCAGAATAATAGGTTGAAGTGGATGGACTTACACTTTTTCCAGCCTAGCAAACTAAGTTACTGCATTACTATGTTCCTTTGACAGGTTCTCATAAAATAGACACAAGTCTGAACTTCATAATCACTCTGGTTTCTTTATTAAAACTGAATAAATCTTACTTGTGGTTAAACTTGCAGTGAATTGTAGGAGAGTACATAAATCTATTACATTATACCCACTACTATAACCATCTCCGACAGCATCATTATACAGGACTTGACATGACTGTGAGTTACCGTCGCAACCTCTACCGTGTATGCAGCACTTTTAACGCTTTTACAAAACGGATGTTTAGACATTACCTCACCCAATTTGAAATAATTTATGTAATTCACTAGCAATTCAAAGGAATCATCCATATCAATTTACAAAATGCAAATATTAGTCATCTATGATTATGTCCTTGAAGTGTACAAAATGTTCTGCAATTTACTGATGTCTGCTCCCTAATGCTGATCCCAGGGACCAGGATTCCAGTTGTTTATTTTCATCTTGTTAATTGACCAACGATAAGTATGACAAAGTATTTTTCAAGAAATTTCAGCTGTGAATTTCAGAATGTGAGACTATATGATAGTTGGAGGAGTATTTAAACTAGTGACTGGGGGGAGGACAACTACATATATAGAATTCAAAACAGTGACGATATAGAACTGGGAATTAGTTATAAATCGGGGGTTAAGTGGAGGGAGGAGGTGTAGTAATAGTTAATAAGAACAGTGTTAAAAAACAGTGTTAAAAAAATGAGAACCAAATAACCTCTAAATTGCATGCTGACCAATGCCAGGAGTATGTCACCAACAAAATAAATGAACTAGAATTACATATTGCTGCAGAAAAAAATATGACAGTGGAGATAACTGAGACATAGCTCAATGAGACCTATGACTGGGCGGTTAACTTACAGGCTTACAGTTTATTTAGAAGAGATCATATAAATCGTAAGGGGGAGGTGTATGTCTCTATGTAAAATCCTGTGTGAAGCCTACTGTGCTTGAAGATATAAATACAGGAAATGAACATGTGGAGTCATTATGGGTAGATATACAGTACATGGGATGATAACAATAATAAAATTCTATTAGAGGTCTGCTATAGACCACCAAACATAAAACCTATGGAGAATGTACTCCTCAGACAATTAGATGAGGTGGCTAATCATAATGAGATTGTTATTATGGACAACTTCAAAAACCTAGACATAAATTGGGAAACTGAAACCTTTGACTGTCATAAAGGAAAAAGGCTTTTTTCAATAACTAAAGATAGTTACCTTTCCCAATTAGTGTAGAAGCTGACTAGAGGAAAGGGCTTTTTGGACTTAATATTGACTAATAGATCTGACCGACTAACAAAGCTTCAGGTTGGGGGGCACCTAGGAAATAGGGACCACAATATAATATATTTTGTATGTTGTTGAAGAGCCACAAGAACATTGAATTTCAGGAAGGCTAATATTAATATGCTTTTTAATAAGCAGATTAAAAGGGGCATAGATGCACATGATGAGAACATCATTCTTTCATTATACAAGTCACTGATCAGACCACACAAGGAATACTGTGTACAGTTTAGGACATCAGTGCACAGGAAAGACATTGTAGAGTTTGAACAAGTTCAAAGGTGGGCAACAAAAATAATAAAAGGACTGGGTGGACTGCAATATCCAGAAAGATTAGCAAGGTTAGGGTTATTTAGTTCAGAGAAAAGACGGCTTCGTGGGGACATAATAAATATGTTTAAATATATTAAAAGTCAATATAGATATCTCCCAAGATCTATTTATACACAAGATTGTATCTAGAACAAGGGGGCATCCTCTACACCAAGAGGAAAGAAAGTTTCTACATAAACATAGAAAGGGATTTTTTACTAACAAGTTAAAGTTACTGAGATTCCAGAGAAGGTTCGTTGACCAGGGATTTATTCTGATTGCCAGACTGGAGCTGGGAATACATTTTTTCTCTAAAATGAGAAAAATTGGCTTCAACTTCATGGGGGGTCTTGCCTTTCTCTGGATCAACACCATAGGTCAATAGGCTGTACTGGATGGACATCTGTCTTTTTTTCAGCTTTACAAACTATGTAACTATGTAGCTACAGTTGAAACCATAAGTTTACATACACTATATGAAAAGATACATCTGCATGTTTTTCTCACTTTCTGACATAAAATCAGAATAAACCTTACCCGTTTTAGGTCGTTTAGGAGCCAAAATTATTTATATTTGCCAAATGCCAGAATAATGAGATAGAACTTTTTAAGGCATTTTTATTACTTTCTACAAAGGCAAAAGTTTACATACACTCGGATTACTAGGCTTTTACACAATTTGGGACAGCCCATATGATGATGTCATGTCTTTGGAAGCTTCTTATAGGTTTATTGGCAACATATGAGTTAATTAGAGACACATCTGTGGATGTATTTTCATACACACCAGAAACCCCTACTTCTGTGTGTAACATCATGGGAAAGTCTAAAGAAATCAGCCAAGATATCAGGAAGAGAATTGTGGACTTGCACAAGTCTGGTTCATCCTTGGGTGCATTTTCCAGATACCGGAAAGTGCCTTGTTCCTCTGTACATACAATTATACACAACTACAAACAAGATGGGAATGTCCAGCATTGATACCGCTCAGACAGGAGACGGGTTCTGTGTCTCAGAGATGAACGTGCTTTGGTCCAACATGTGCATGTCAACTCAAGAACAAAAGCAAAAGATCTTGTGAAGATGCTGGCGAAAACTGGTAAGATTGTGTCATTATCCACAGTGAAACAAGTACTGTATCATCATGGGCTTAATGGCCACTCTGCCAGGAAGAAGCAATTACCCCAAAGAAACACATAAAAGCCAGATTAATGTTTGCAAATTCACACAGGAACGTAGACCTAAATTTTTGGAGACGTGTTCTGTGGTTTGATGAAACTAAAATTGAACTGTTTGGCCCTGATGACCATCGTTAAGTTTTGAGGAAAAAAGGGGAAACTTGAAAGCAAGAACACCATCCCAACTGGTGGGGGGCGCATCATGTTGTGGGATGGATTTGCTGCAGGAGGGATTGGTGCAATTCACAAAATAGATGACATCATGAGGAAAGAAGATTATGGGCCACATGTATGAAAACTGTCTAGGTTAAAATTCACTTTGTTGCCCATTGAAACCAATCAGAGCTCCCCTTTGATTTCATGAAGTGCTCTGGAAACATGAAAGGGGCACTCTGACTGGTTGCTATGAGAAAAAAAGTGAATTTTAGACCAGGACAGTTTTCATACATGTGGCCCTATGTGGCAACACTGAAGCAACATCTCAAGACATCAGCCAGGAAGTTAAAGCTTTGGCGGAAATTGGTCTTCCAAATGGACAATGACCTGAAGCATACTGCCAAACTGGTTACAAAGTAGCTTAAGGATAGCCAAGTCAATATTTTGGAGTTACCATCACAAAGCCCTGATCTCAATCCTATTGAAAATTTATGGGCAAAGCTGAAAAGGCAGGTGCAAGCAAGCGACCTACAAACATGGCTCAGTTACACCAGTTCTGTCAGGAGGAATGGGCCAATATTCCTACCATCTATTGTGAGAAGCTTGTGGAAGGAAATCCAAAACGTTTGACCCAGGTCATACAGTTGAAGGGTAATGCTACCAAATACTAATGAAATGTATGGAAACTTTTGACTTTGCAGAAAATAATAAAAACGCCTTAAAAAATGTTCTCACTATTCTGGCATTTGGAAACATAAATAATTTTGGTTATCCTAATTGATATAAAACAGGTAAGGTTTACACTGATTTCATGTCAGATAGTGAGAAAAACATGCAGATGTGTCTTTTTATATAGTGTATGGAAACTTCTGGTTTCAACTTGTATGTAACTGATATTATTATAGATATTTGTGGTCTACAAAAATGTCCTCCATTACAACTACTGGGTACTGGTTAGATTTACAGTGATGGTTGTGGATAGGTTAGGGATGGAGAAATCAAGATATTCTGATTTGGGATGTTCTGAACCCAAATTTTTCATGAGTTTGTTTGAACCTGTGTCAAATTGAACAGGGCCCAATTGAACTATGCTACTTAGCCCCTTACCAGCAATGTAATGTAACAGACAATAGAAGATAGTTGTTTTTAAGATGACAGTGCCTGCAGGGCCTGTTAACATTAAAGAAGCAGATACACTTTAAATAAAATAGATGTGGAAACCTATAGAGAAGATGAACGTAATGAATTACATGTAAATCTAGAACCTACCAAGAGGGATTTAGCAATGACATTCTCAACAATCTTCAGGTCATGTCTCATAAGTCTGTGCTTCATATTGGATCCTTCCATTTCTTCATCAGAGAAGAATCGAAATAACAGAGGTTCATCTTTGAACTCACTCTTCTCCAACACTATGTAATATCCAATAAAATAGATAAAAATACAATTACACAGGTACAATTCTGATAATTACAGTATATATTTTTATACATTTATGATCACATAAGTGCCCACGGAACAAGGACAGTTGGGACGAAAAACAGAAAGTCATAGCATGTGTTAATTGTAAATGAAAAAAAAAAAAAACAAGAAATTATCCTTAACTAAAAAAAATCAAATTAACATGTTAAGAACAAATAAAGCTTATGTCTTACCATGGTGCATGAATCCATTGTCACAAAGCGCTACTCCAAGAATGATTGCTTCCTCCCTTGTGCGGCAGTCACCCTGTAATGTTATAGGCATATTAGTATAGTTGTAGCCAAAATTTGTCACTTTTGTTCATGCCACTAATATTGGGCATTTCAAAACCATTACGAAGGTTTAATTATGGAATAAATAAATGCAGAATTACCATCCAAGAATAATACTATATTGCACAAAATGCACTTTGATCCATTGATCTAGCTGGTCTTCAGCTGAAGTGGAACTAATATGCCAGTGTTTTTTTTTTTTAACAGCCAATTGATGTTATGTATGAATCAAAGCACTGTGAATACTAGGGGATAAGAGCTTCTGTTATGGGATGCCAAGTTGTCTAGCGTCATAGTGCAGAGACAGTAATAATAAAGAGTAGTAATAAAACCAATGGTACTATGCAATGAACACATTTTTATAGTCACATACATGAAGGAGAAGATGGCAAAAAATAGTAAAAATCCAAACTATATAATGCCTTATACTTTAAAGGGTGTTCTCACCAAAATAATTAGCTTTTAACAAGTAGGGAAAGATAAATGAAGATTATTACTAAATACATTCCTGTTTTGATTTTGCTTTATTCAGGATGTAAACAAGATTTTATATACTGCTTGTGTACATGTTTCTCTATGTTACCAACCACCTCTTCCTGCTCTTTCTCTTAGCTGATTGCTCCAAATTACTATTTCACCATTGTGAGCCACACCCTGCTAATTCGTATCTCTAGCACAGGCGCTTGTTTATCTAAGTTAATGACAAGTTTTTAACCCTTAGAGCTCTGTAGCTTTGTGCACTGCAGATAAACCTTCTGTACTCATGTCACTGTAAAAGGCCCAGCTACAAATAGCAGAACTAATATGTCAATCACCCACAGCCTGACAAGAAGTGTGAGTCTTAAGCTGCCCGTGGCTCTTTTAAAACAGCATGGTGAGACAACCCCTTTCAAGTGGCCGTAAGACAGCAGAAAACATATTCATTATTTTCACAAATGTGAAATACATGCAGTTACTTTTTCTCACTTGAATGAATGGTTCTATTTCAGCGCCAGTCCCGTTGGGGAAGTTCTGTGCTCCTGTTATTCTAGCTGTATATGTACCAATATGTTACAAAGCAAAGTGTTACACTATTAATAGCAGGAGCTCTCCATCAAGCTCATCATGAAGTGAACACGTTGCATGGTGTGGACCAATCTATTCAATGCTGTGCAAACATATTAAGATTATGATAAGCTTGAGGGCTCCTTCAATAAATAACTCCAAATGTTGTACAGTTGTAATGAAGTACTGAAACAATATGTTGTATAGAGGTCACACAAATAATGTCAAGAAAAAAGAGATGTAAAAAGATCCACTGGAGTGCTTCCTCTAACCCAAATACATTCACCCTCGCTATTGATCTGAGGGTAGTAAGGGCGCGTCCCCCCGTCAGAGAGCAAATACCGGTCGGATTATCTGACCAGCACTTGCTCTGTTTTATGGCAATGCACAAGGCCACGCAGGGTGGGGGGGTGTCTTTTCTCATAGCCCTCCCCCTTCTCATAGACTTGTTCATATTCCTCCCAAAAACCAGGTTGAAGAATGAACATGTTCTATGTTTTTCAGACCGCCGGCGGTGTAAAAAACCATCCGGTGGAAAACCTATGCAGTGGGGACCGCTGTACGGGTTTTCCATAGAGGTCCATGGTAAAGTTTGACAAATGGTTTTCAAAACTGAAAACCATCTGTAAAACCGTCCAAAAACCCTTGCCGCCGGGACAAGCCCTAAGATTCAGAAGATGCTCAACGATATATCATGTATCCAATAGGAAATGTGCTGTTGGCCTGTGTGAATAAACTTCTGCCATCCAACACAGTAGAGTTTCCACTCCTTTTTGATGTGTAGCCTGTCTCTGTGCTTCAGTTTAATGGTTATTTCCATTTCCTAACTTCTGGGTCAGGAGACAGGAATAAACTGCTACAGAAAACGCTGGGGTGGCCACTAATGCATTGAACTCTGTTCTATGGGAGTTCTGAGTACAACCGAGCGTGTGTAGTTGGCTGCACTTAGAAGTTCCCATTGAAATGAATTGAGAGTGCTGACCCATCAGATATCCCTGAGATATGTCATAAATGTCAGAGATTGGAATACCCCTCTAAGCCAGCCCTGGTCTCTGCTAATGCAGAAACACAGAACAGGCTGGCTTTGCAGTTGAACTAAGACCCATGCACCCTCATCACTAGCCACAAACTGACATAGAAAGGGGAGAGAAGCTCTTTGCTGTGTTTTAATGCAAGACTAAGATCTAAATGTCAGCATAAACAGTGGCCAAATGCCAGAACTTCTACAGCTGCTAGGACAATGGTTTTTTAAGCATGCTTTAAATCAAATATGCTGGAGCATATTTTATATTGGTGATAAACATATTTATCCAGGACACTTTATACAAGTTTTACTAGACTGACTTTTCATACCTGAGCAATAAGCCAATCGATCAGCTTGTTTGCCATAACAACTGACTTGTATGTCCTGAGATGATAGTCTTTATCCCTTGAAAAAAATAAAACACACAAAAAACATAAATCAAACTAACCTATGCATAAATGCTATCATTACACCATACATATTCCAGTTCAAACGTTACACCTTTAATATTGGGCTTTGGATTTTCAGTCATTTTCTGCAAACTGAGAAATATATGCTTCATTTTCTGTATGACTTATCCTTGCTAATGTTAAGATCTTTGTAAGTTTTATTTGGACTACATTTGTGCTATTTTCCACATACACTCTTTCTGTGGTGAACACAAAAACGTGGTCTACTACGCTATTGTGTCCGGCACAGAAACTCTGTATGTTCAGCAAATGGAGCGAACATAGCCCAAACAAGACTACACCTGTTCTATTATTCTCTATGGTTCGATCGCAGTATAGGTCTTGGCACCGTTTTTCATGGTATCCTAAAGTATACTTTGGATGTAGTCAAAAACAAGATGTGAATGTGATCCAGGCACGGACTATCCCACAGGGTAATAGAGGCCTCTGAGCATGACAGACCTGGAGTTGTTTTTTAACTGCATTTAAATCTTTAGGAGAGTCAGAGAATAGGAGGCATGTACAGTCAGTTACAATAGCTGTCGGGACGGCCCCAAAATAAATTCTATCGTGGGTCCGAAAACAACTCAACCTTTGAGTCTCTGGATTCAACTCCGCCTATAGGTCCTAGGCACCCCAGTCTGACATTGTCCGATCAACATCCACCTCAATATTTACATTAAAATCTAACTTGAATAGCGGCAAATTACAGTGTATATTTTTTTTAAATTAACATGGGTGGTGATTTCCATGTCAATGTGCATGTTGAGCAAGTTCGTAGTGTGAACATTAGAAGTCTAGAAAATAGCTTATCAGGCATCCGATGCATTCAGGATGGTTGAGAGCGTTGACCTGACATTCTGCTACTCTCCTGTTCTGTGGAGTCAGGGTACAAAATTCTATTATGGTGACCAGATTGACACATGGTAAGGCCACTTTGTAGATGCAGTACTTGCTTTTAAAAACTATGTTAAAGAAAACCTAAAGAAAAATAGTCCTGCTTACAAGTTCCCATTCAACTAGCTCTGATAAGGTTAGAGAACCACTCCAAGTTTTTTCTCACCTCAGTTAATTAGAAATTTATTTAAGGTGCACAGAAGTATGGCTATGTCTACACTGCAGCAAACAAAAAACGTCCCAAAAGCAGCCGTTTTTTCTCTGATGCAGGATCGCGGTCTTTGTCACGCTTTGTGACAAAAGCCACGGTCGCTTCTCGTTTTCCTGACGTCCCCCATACAATTGTACTGTATGGGAAGACGGCAAGAAAACGAGAAGTGGCGCGTATTATACAACATGTTGTATAATACACCGCTGCCGAAAGACGGGCAGAGAAAAGACCAGCTGTGTAGACAGCAGCTCGTCTTCCTATTGCCGGCTATGGGGCCGCAGGAACGATCGTATCTCTGGCACTTTTAAAAAACGAAAAGCGCCGGAGATACGATCGTTTTCTTATGCAGTGTGGACATAGCCTATCAGTAATGTTGCTTATCTGCAGCTGAATACAGGATTTGTCACTGCTGCCAATGGGTTATGTGACCCGCTCTTTGAGTTGCTGTGAACCAGAAGAGAATCTCTCTATTCATTTGTATTTATTCATGTGGGAGGTTAAAAGTCAGTTATAAAGGAATGCATAGAGAGACAGACTTCTTGTCAAAAGTAAAGTGTATCTCAGGTAATCAAAGTGCAGGTCATGTGATCTAACAGACTGTTGCATCAGCCAGAAATCCTGCAGTCAGCTGCAGGTTAGCAAAATTACAGGCACTACAGTGTACCTAAAAGCAATTTGTAATGAGCTAAAGGGAAAGAAACCTAGAGCTGTCCTTTAAGAAATTGTCTATCTTGTATAAACAGCGGACTGTAGTCATGAATAGTCACTGGCTGCAATTACTTTTTGCACTTGAGTCTCTTATGAGTATAAAAATATTCCAAAAGTATTGTTATTTCACAGTTCATTAGATCCTCCTAATGTGACTCTACAAGTCAGGGAAAATTGAGCGAAAGGAAGTGTCATGTGTTAGTCTCCTCAGTGGTAAATTAATTATTACATTCATAATGTGTAGAACCAGCCCTACTGGTCTTTTCTGCTTCTGTGAAGTCTCAAAGGAATGAGAAAATAAATTCACATAGCACAACAAGAAATTCATCTTTGCTTTTATTTTTTTCTTTTCGGCTAAATATAAAAAAGAATCAAAAATATTTTCAGGGAGTTCAGTCATTCAGGCATGGGCAGAGCGTAAGATTACATGCAGCAGAACTGCTAACCGACTCCATTTGTATAATATGTAATTGCAGGCAGTGTGCTTAGAGGAATACTAGGATACGAAGGATAAAGCTATTACATTTTTTTTGTCCGGCTTGACATTACACTGACTTGACATAATGTCTAGCAATAGACTGCTGCTCAGAGAGAAGCTGAATAGATCCTTATTGCGCTGTGCATAAGACAGCTCGTTCTTTCCCAGTAGGTATATGAGCCATTTATACTGCTAATGGTACATTTTACTCCTTCACATATTTTAATTCCAAGCACTTTGTGCATTCATGCAAATTATATATTACCTCATAAACATGCTCATTTTCCATTCTAAGACATGTTATACAATAGACGGTTCAGATATGAGGCCTTAAGGCAAAACATTGTAATGAGGAAACTCATTCACGTAGCAGCAACATCATTTGACTGTTTGTACCTCACATTTCTACCGTTTTGTTATAGTCAAACAATGAACATTTACACAATGTTACACTTTATTAAATATTAAAACTGAATCCATAAAACCGTAACTGGGTGTTAGAGCAATTCTTAATTCAATTAGTTTTCCTATGTGCCAGACTCTTTCTTCTTCTGTTTTCCTACTCAGAGTATTAAGACTATCTCAATATGCAGGAATGGACACATCAAACAGTTGGGAAAAAAGTATTTAGTCAGCCACCAATTGTGCAAGTTCTCCCACTTAAAAAGATGAGAGAGACCTGTAATTGACATCATAGGTCGGCCTCAACTATGAGAGACAAAATGAGAAAACAAATCCCGAAAATCACATTGTCCGATTTGGAAAGAATTTATTTGCAAATTATGGTGGAAAATAAGTGTTTGGTCACCTACAAACAAGCAAGATTTCTGGCTCTCACAGACCTGTAACTTCTTCTTTAAGAGGCTCCTCTGTCCTCCACTCATTACTTTTTTAAGTGGCAGAACTTGCACAAGTGGTGGCTGACTAGATACTTTTTTCCCTACTGTATGTGCAAACTGTGCAGTTTAGAAGGGGCCCACTAAGTAAGGGGTTTTTGTGACTTTTATAGAAGCTTTTGGGCATGTCCCCATGGCAAGGGTTTTCAGCCGGTTTGCTTTTTTTCAGACCGCCTGAAAAACCGTCCGAAAATGAGCACAATGGTGCTCTATGGAAAACCCGTGCAGCAGTCCCCATTGCACGCGTTTTCCGTCCGGCAGTTTTTCTGCCCGCGGTCCGGCCGCAAAACATTGTGCAAGCACAATCTTCCGTCCGGTTTCCGGATTGAATATGTGCATCTCAATGTGAAGGGGAAGAGCTTTTCTCCACTCATCGCGGAGAAAAGCTGTACCCCCCGCGGCCGT
This sequence comes from Phyllomedusa bahiana, assembly GCA_025379985.1. Classification (NCBI taxonomy): domain Eukaryota; kingdom Metazoa; phylum Chordata; class Amphibia; order Anura; family Hylidae; genus Phyllomedusa; species Phyllomedusa bahiana. The sequence goes on along the minus strand of JAODAL010014487.1, from coordinate 60,403 downwards.
GGGGACGGCAGCAAAACAGGACAAATACCGGCCGGCAAACCGGCAGATATTTGTCCTGTGCCATGGGAACGCACCCTTTAACTATTTCTTAAGCTGCTGGTAAATTCATGAAATTATTATTTCCATAGTAAATAATCATGGGTCAAAAAAGACAAAAAGAAATGCTCTATGATGAGATATCGGGTAACAAGTGGAGAGCCTGGACAGAAATGGCACAGATAGGCAACTGGCTGGGGGCCACCTCAAAACAGATAAGATGGGGGGATAAGGATTTAGGGAGCATCTGCTTTAGTGGCCAGGACTGGAGATAACTCTGATTCTAGATGTTCAACCTATAAGAGGCTGCGGTCAACGTGAGCATAGCATCTAGGCAGTAATGCAATAGGTATAAGCCTGCTTCTGCCTCCCAATTGCTCTACCATGCCACGATCGTGGGGTGCTGACCAGTTGTAATAATAACAGGGGAAGCTTAATAAAGGCCCTTAGGCCTGCAATCTTACTGGTCCTGTTACATTCTGCCTGATACAGTGGTTAAGTATCCTATAAGGGGCTTATACAAGGAAATAACATTTTAAAATATAAAAAAAAATTAGGTTAAAAATATCCCCATTTCAAAAATAAAAAAACAATAATACAATGTTAGCTAACTGATACTGGTGTGTCTATAAAAGTCTTATCTACGGTGAACACTGTAAAAGACAAAAAATATCCATTGCCAAGAATATACTTTTTTGGGGTCACTTTGCTTCCCTCCCCCCCAAAAAAAAATAGACTAAAGAGTGATAAAAAAGAAAATAACTAACAGTAAATAACTATAGAAACAAACCTTCACAGAGGACAATAAATAGAGAAATAGTGTTATTTGTTTTAGAAAATGTCGACGAATAGCAAATTAAGAAGAGAAACGTTTTTTTTTTTTTAAAGAAGTAAAACATAAAATACCAAATAAATTGTGTATCACTGCAATCATTTTGACTCACAGAATAAAGATAACTTGTCATTTATGCCACACAGTGAACTCCCGTCCCATACCCACAATAAAAAATTAATTCTGCAAATGTGTTTTCTTTTCTCCATATCACCTGGTTGAGGAGAGAGTAGCGCAACTACAGTTATCTTGCATTTGTCCAGGGCCAGACCTTTGGAAACTCTATGTGGGTGGGTTATCATTAGCATTATTGTTTTTAAGGCCCCAAAATACCTTTTCCTGGCCATAAACAAGGGACTATACTAGTCATTCACCAGGGACCTCAGCTGTCTGTGTTGGCTCCTTAAAGTTGTATCTGTTCACAACCATCATCTATTAGCCAAAGGGAAGATAACTGGAGCATATCTCGCTCTGTAGGACCCAGCAAATCCAGGAATAACAGAGACAGGCCATTGATATCAATAGTACTCTGCAATGCTGCACTTTTCCTGTGATGATACCTTAGGGACACTTGTTTTCATTAGGAGTGATAGCAATGGGACACATTACATTTTCCTTATTTTGGAGGAACCTTTCTAATCTTAAATCCTTGTTCAAAGTAGACATCCCCAGAATGAAAAAAGCCTTGGTATTATCTCTATAGCAAAATATACTGACTCTGGTTTACTAAACTGAAGGTGAACATAGTGAGCATAGCAGGACACACACAGATAATTTTAGTATATTTTTAAACAAATCTGGATATAAATTAAAGGAGACATTTTTAAGACTTATTATATTACATATAGATATTTGTTTAATCCCATTTAAATGTAAATCCTGTGCATTGAGCTTGGCAGAAAGTGTCATTTCTATGAATTATTATAGCTATGCCTGGATAGTGTGGATGTTTAACATTAGAGCTGATATTCCTGAAAAAGAAAAATAGTGACTTTTCAATTGGGTCAAAGTGAAATAACTGCTTTGTAAGTGAATTAGTAGAAAATATGTGCAGACAGCAAACTGCTCTCATAGATATGCCATTGTCTGGAACAATTCTGATGAATTATACAGAACAGCAAAGTGCATAAAAATCCTATCGTCATTGCTCTGCTTAGACAGTAAGCTCCCAATGTTTCTTTGCCTCATTATTCTATGTATAGCTCATCATTTTCACTGTCAAAGAGCCAAGGGCAATATTTAATCAATGATTCCTGGGCATACATTTAGCCTGCCAGTGGCCATGTCAATTAGCTATATTTCATACAGCATGGGATTATCAAAAATGATATGTCCTAGTTGTTCTTAAAGGGGTTTTGCCACAATCTAATATTGACGTGTGATCCTCCAAAATGGATATTTAATCACTTTTCTAAATATATGTGATTATAAAAAGTGTAGCCTGTGAGAGCTACAGCCTAACTAAGATGCTCTTAGTTTCCTGACTGTTTATATTAGCTACGACCAGGAGCTGACAGGAGCTGATCTGTAGTTGTTTGCACTTTTTATCTGATGGCAGGACACATGGACGAGCTTTGAAGCGACTGGGGAGAAAAGAGACTGTATCTTGTGTATAGAAAATCCACTGGTTGTAATGTAATTATCTGAGTAAACATTCAGATGCTCCCAGCTCAGCCCCCCCCATGCAGCAGTCCATGAACAAAAAAAAGAACGCTGCCTGCTTTGAACTTATCCTCTCCTGAGCAGATAAGAGGGAGAAAAAAACCTGTAGAGCTTGTGCACAATACAGTTATCCTCTGTGGTTTAGCCAAACAATGTTTAATCAACTACAGAGACTGGGTATCAGGAATGTGCATGGGAGGTGGAGTGATGACATCACAGAGGAGGTACTTGTTTTTTTTAAACACAGAAACACAATGCCCCTTTTCTCAAGACTTTAGATCAGAGTATCAGCCTGTTAGGTGAGGAAATCACTTCTTGGCAAAACCCCTTTAAAGGGAACCTGTTGGGAGCTTCATGTTGCAGTATGAAACCGGGACAGGCTCTCTCATTATGCGGATGCATTCCAGAGAAATCATAGCTGAAAAATAAGGAGAGTGCCTGAGCTCTCTTCACCAAAGTGCATAAAAAGTGCAGCAGTATACAAGGTTGTAGTCTATAGTAAGCCCTCTTTGAAAAGAGTAGAGCACCCTCTAAACTATTCCCATCCCTTCTGGGCCAGAAGAAATGCACAATGTTCCGGGAAAAGTGGAATTGCTGAATCTAGGGGAGACGCTGTCTTGCTCCTGAAATCAGTCTGGGTAATGAGTCCAAGAATCAAACAGGGTGCTCTAAAATAAGATTGCCCTTTGCCCTGTCTCCAGTGACAAAAATCTGTCCATATACAGAACCTCTACTTTATCTGCTGTTTCTTGTTTGTTCACTTGTTACTATGTTTATTAGTTATGGGGGTACTATGACTGGCATAATAGGGGTATTGCTATTTGTATTACATTACAGTTTGGTTTCTATTATAAATGCAAATCTTACATGTATTTACTAAAGTGTCCATGGCATAAATCTGAGGCTGACTCTCAGATCTCTGCCACAGATGTGGGTTTCGATATGCCGAAGATCCGCACAAGGATTAGCCCCATTCAATCCATCTGTTTTCCCGGATGCTACTTCTCCACGCAGATTTATTGTCTGTGGTGCAGTCAACTATCCACACAAATTATTTTTCGAAACTGATGAACGGAGATATAAAAACTTAATTTGCATGCATTAAAACTGGCTTGTCATGGAATTTGATGTTTGTTTTAGCATGGATGCACTTATAGATCTATAGATGCAAGGGCACACAAGTCAGTTAATGCAGTTGTTATGGAGCTCATGAAGGTTGCCTCCATCGGTAGCAATAACTTGTATAAGGCTCCCAAAAGTCCAACAGATTATCAAAAAAAGGAAATACGGCAACAAAGTATTTTAGTTTTGCAAGAAATTAGTTGGAGAAACAAGCACCTGACTGTCCTCTTGTAAGGATTTCATGATTAGGGGTCCTATAATGTGAGTATTGGAAGTTCTTCTGTCAGGGGTCCTTATCATTTTAATTTAAATGAGCCTACTGATATGCTGCAAGAAAGGAACTGGTTATGGAGAGGGGACCTAAATGCTTTGCTGTTTGAGGCCCTGAAATTACCTTTGGCAGCCCTGGTCATGATTATGAAATTACCTATACCAGCCTCTGCATAAAGGTCATTATGGGCAGATGGGGCAATGTTGATGAATGAGGGTGCTTTGGGTGTGGATTAGGGAAAAGGTTGGTTTTGGAAAAAATCCATTATAGACAACTGTGGTTATATTTTTCCACAGTAACAATTGGAGCATCCGGCTTGGAATTGCATCCAGATGCATTATTAAATACAAAGGCTCTTATTTAAAAAGACGTTAAATGTAACTTGTCAAAAAGTTAGGTATTATTATTATTATTTATTTTAAAGCACCATTAGTTCCAGGATGCTGTACATTCAAGGGGGGTTACATGCATCACATGTCAAACAAAAGGATGACAATAAGTGACTAACAAGTGGTACAGAGAAAGAGAGGACCCTACCAGTGAAGGCTTACAATCTACAAGGTATAGCCATAAGTCTACCATGTAACTATAAACATGTGTTGCCTCCAATCTGATTAGAAAGAGTGTTTCAAATATAATACAGGCAGTCCCCAGGTCACGAACAGAATAGGGACTGTAGGTTTGTTCTTAAGTTGCATTTGTATGTAAGTCAGAACAGGTATATTTATTAAATATAACTCCAACACAAAAGGTTTTTTTTGTTTTTTTTAGTTTTGGATAGTGCAGGGGAGGGTTTTTACATTTGTTTTGCTGTCTGTGTCCCTGTTAAGAAGATTTCACCTCATGTGGTGCTGTGGCATGCTGAAACTTGTCGTTCCACAGCTACTATCTGCTGTGGAGCATGAAACTACAAGTGCCAGCATGCCCCATAAGTCTCCGTTTTTAACTAGGGGACAAATGTAAGCCGGAATGTTGTAAGTTGGGGACTGTCTGTAGTCAAGTAATTAGAGGATTAGACAAATAAGGCTAAGTCATGATATTTAAACTTTATTTCCCATAAAACACTGCTTGACAAAAACCTTAGATGGAATGTAACCAACAACCACTTCCTACTCAGCTTCAGCTGAAGATTCCATCATTAGGAAGTATATTCAGGTATTTTATTGTAACGCAGGAGTGGATTCGCTGGGCCAACGCAAGCGATGGTAGTTAAGCCACGCCAGGGAACGGAGTCTAAGTAGCCCCCGGTTTTCACCAGAGCCCGCCGCAAAGCGGGATGGACTTGCTGCGGCATGAGGCTACCAGGTCGTTACCCCTGACGTGACTGGCTTGCGATGTCAGCCGGGGTACAGCGTGGTACAAAGACGTAATCTAGAGACGTAGTCGGGGACAGGTAGAAGGTCAGGGCAGGCGGCAGAGGTTCGTGGTCAGAGACAGGCAGATGGTCAGGGCGGGCCCGGCAAACAGACAAGGTCAGGAAACGTAAAGCAGGCGGAACTGGTACACGGGTTTAATCAGGACAGAACAGCAATACACTCTAGACGCACGGTAAACACACCAACAGACTGGCAGAGAGTGCTGGGGGCGTGTACCTTATATAGGACCAGCGGCCGTCAGTAACCAATTAACGGCGCACTGGCCCTTTAAATCCAGTCCAGCCGTCGCACGCGCGCCTTAAGCAACGGGTACGCGCGTGGCGGTTGTCAGAGCCGGAGACAGGAGCGGGGACTGGTGAGTACGGGGTTTCCAGCCCAGAAGCAGAAGGAACACGGCAGAAGGAACACGCCGAGCGCCCTGACAGTACCCCCACCCACCCCTTAGCTCTCCCCCTCTTCCTTTGGAATTTAGAGAGGAGATCAGGGGACAGGTTGGCCTCAGGTTCCCATGAACGCTCCTCCAGACCGAAGCCCTTCCAGTCAATAAGGAAGAACCGCTTCCCCCTCACCGTCTTCTCCGCCAGCACCTGCTTGACCTCAAAGATGTTATCTGTATGAGCAACAGGAGAAGGCGAGACAGATCTACGGGAGAAGCGGTTCAGCACCACCGGCTTGAGGAGGGACAAGTGAAACGCGTTTGGGATACGTAGAGTCGGGGGCAAGCAGAGCTTATTGGAGACTAGGTTCAGTCGCCGAAGTACCACAAAAGGACCCAAGTACTTGGGACCCAACTTGTAGCTTGGCACCTTAAAGCGGATGTACTTCGGGGATAACCAAACCCTATCGCCTGGCTCAAATAGGGGCGGGGGCCTACGATACCTGTCAACCTGACGCTTGGTGCGGGCAGAAGCTTGTAGCAGGGCCTGTTGTGTGAGTTGCCTGAGAGCCTTGATGTCCTTTACTTGGGCATCCACGGCAGGGACAAGAAACGATGTAGCTTGAGGGAGCGGTGGGCGGGGATGTAACCCAAAGACGACGAAAAAGGGGGGAGACCCCAGCGGATTCCGAATCTAAAGAGTTATAAGAAAACTCTGCCCAGGGGAGAAGATCGGAACAGTTATCCTAACGAGCGGACACGAAGTGCCGCAAGTAGGTACCCAACACCTGGTTAACCCACTCTACCTGCCCGTTAGTTTGAGGGTGGTATGCAGATGAAAAATCCAACTGAATCTGCAACTGACAGCACAGAGCCCGCCAAAATTTAGCAATAAACTGGACTCCCCTGTCAGAGACAATATGCAAAGGGAGACCGTGCAAGTGGAAAACATGATGGAAAAAATATTGGTCCAGCTGGGGGGCAGAGGGTAACCCAGGCAGGGGGATAAAGTGAGCCATTTTGGTGAAACGATCGGTCACCAACCAGATGACCGTGTTTCCAGATGAGGGCGGGAGATCTGTGACAAAGTCCATGGTGACATGGGTCCAGGGTTTTTCCGGCACAGGGAGAGGCAGCAGGAGGCCCGCGGGTTTGAGGCGAGGACCCTTATTTCGGGCACAGGAGGAGCAGGCCAGCACAAAGTCCCTGACATCTTGAGCAAGGGTGGGCCACCAGTAATAACGGGAAACCAGCTGAAGAGACTTATGGACTCCTGGATGCCCAGCAGTTCGGGAAGAATGTCCCCACCTCAGGATCCTGGGCCGCAAGGCAGGGCGCACATACGTCTTCCTGGGGGGCAAGTGTTGAAGGTCCATGGGGCAGCCGCAACGAGCCGTTCAGGAGGAACTATGTGCTGTGGAGGAGACTCAAGACCCACCGTATCTGAGGCACGAGATAGGGCGTCGGCTTTGACGTTCTTCCCGGCTGGCCGAAAGTGTAGCAGGAAGTCAAACCGGGCAAAAAAAAGCGACCATCTGGCCTGCCGGGGATTCAGGCATTGAGCCGACTGAAGATATAGGAGGTTTTTATGGTCGTGGAAAGATGTCAATAGGGTGACGAGCCCCCTCCAACAGGTGACACCACTCTTCCAGAGCCAACTTTATGGCCAGTAACTTGCAATCCCCTATGGTATAATTCTTCTCGGCAGGGGAGAAAGTTTTGGAGAAAAAACTACACGTATGCAGTTTACCCGAGGGGGATCTCTGCAGGAGGACAGCACCGACACCCACCGAGGAAGAATCCACTTCCAGAATGAATGGCCGGTTCGGGTCCGGGCGAGACAAGACCGGAGCAGATGTGAATGCCGATTTGAGACTGTTGAAGGCTTCTTGAGCTTCGGGGGGTCAGGATTTGGGATTGCCGTTCTTCTTAGTTAGCACCACCAGGGGAGCCAACAAGCGTAGAAAAGTGTGGAATAAAATTGTCATATAATAGTTGGCAAACCCCAGGAATCGTTGAATGGCCTGAAGGCCCACCGGTTGTGGCCACTGCAACACTGCGGAGAGTTTTGAAGGATCCATCTGGAGGCCCTTATCAGAGATGATGTACCCTAAAAAGTGTAAGCTGGCACGTTAAAAGAGACACTTCTCTGGTTTGGAAAAAAGCTGATGGGTGCGAAGTCGCCTGAGGACCTGGCGGACGTGGTGGCGATGAGTTACGAGATCCGGAGAAAAGATTAGAATATCGTCCAAGTAGACAATAACACAGCTGTAGAGTAAGTCCCGGAAGATCTCGTTGACAAAGTTCTGAAATACAGCAGGAGCGTTGCAGAGACCGAATGGCAAAACTAGATACTTGAAATGGCCATCCCGCGTATTAAACGCTGTTTTCCACTCATCGCCTTCTCGAATACGAATTCAATTATAAGCACTGCGTAGATCCAGCTTGGAAAATATTTTTGCGCCACGCAGGCGGTCGAAGAGTTCGGAGATCAAGGGCGGCGGGTAGCGGTTTTTTATAGTAATTTTATTTAAGCCCCGATAGTCGATGCAGGGCCAGAGAGACCCGTCTTTTTTCTCCACGAAGAAGAAGCCAGCTCCTGCCGGAGACGAGGACTTACGAATGAAGCCTTTGCGGAGGTTCTCCTTGATGTACTCAGACATCGCCTTAGTCTCCGGGACGGAGAGGGGGTAAACCCGGCTCTGGGAGGAGTACAGCCAGGTTGCAGGTCAATGGGACAGTCATAAGGCCGGTGTGGAGGAAGCGTTTCGGCCTGTCTCTCCGAAAAGACATCAGCAAAGTCCCAGTATGGCGTAGGTAGACCTGGAGGAGGCTTGGCAGACTTCAGGAAGGCGACCTGAGGAGCGAGTTGCGGCTTAGACAGGCAACGTGAGTGACACGCGGAACCCCAACACATGACTTCACCTGTGCTCCAATCCAAGGTCGGAGTATGGTCCTGCAGCCATGGGAGGCCCAGAAGGATTTCCGAGGAGGATCGAGGCAGGACAAGAAGTTGCAACGTTTCCTTGTGAAGGGTCCCAATCTGCAAGAAGAGGAGGGCAGTACGGAAGCGGATAGCGTCCTTAAGGCATTCGCCACTGACCGAGGAGACGAACATAGGTTTCTGCAATGGAATCACTGGGAGACGAAACCTGGTCACAAGTTCGTGGCTGATGCAGTTTCCTGACGATCGTGAATCAATAAAGGCGGTGGCCTGAAAGGTGCTGTCCGGTGAAACACCAATACATACGGGCATGGTAGACGGGGAGAGGCCGCTCTGACACCTAGGGTCGCCTCTCCTACGAGCCCTAGTTGCGGAAGTTTTCCGGGCGCACCGGACAGTCCCCAATGAAATGGCCAGAACCACCACAATAGAAGCACAGCTGCTTCAGACGACGCTGAGAACGTTCTTCCTGGGACAGGTGGGCTCTCTCGACCTGCATAGGTTCCTCTTCAGAGACCATCGGAGGAGGAAGAGGTGATCGCTGGAACGTGGGAGCCAAGCGGGGGAAATGGCATGGACGGACAGTTTCCCGTTGAAGGCGGAGCTCTTGCCTTTCAGCGAAGCGAATATCCACTCGGGTGGCTAAATGGATTAGGTCATCCAAAGCAGCTGGTAGATCCCGAGCGGCAAGCTCATCCTTGATTCGCCCCGAGAGGCCTTGCCAAAATGTCGCCACCAACGCTTCGTTGTTCTGAAGCGAGAGTGCGAAACTGCACCGACTACTGACAGACTGTGGTGTCGCCCTGACGATGTCGGAGCAGTGCTGCGGCAGCCGAAGAAGTACGGCCTGGTTCCTCAAAGACTGTGCGGAACCCCCGGAAGAAGGTTTGGGGGTCCGCCGTCAGAGGATCCCCTCGATCCCATAGTGGCGTAGCCCAAGCCAAGGCTTCTCCAGACAAGAGGCTGATTATGAAGGCCACCTTGGCACGCTCGGTAGGGAATTGGTGCCCTATCATCTCGAGGTGGATGGAGCACTGGCTGATGAACCCACGGCACTTCTTGGGGTCTCCATCGTAGCGAGAGTGGAGTGGCAGCTGCAGAGAGGGTCCCAAAGGCGAAGCAGGTAGAGCAATGGATGCCGGTGCATCGGATGCGGGTGCGGAGGCAGCAGCCGGTGGAGGCAGATGGGTCGCAAGGTTCTGCATCATGGCCGCTAGCTGGTCGATACGTTGACTCTGCTGGGCAACAGCTGTATGACGTCCCGGAGATCGGGCAGAGGTACCCTGGCGGAATCCATGGCCCGTTTGTACTGTAACGCAGGAGTGGATTCGCTGGGCCAACGCAAGCGATGGTAGCTAAGCCACGCCAGGGAACGGAGTCTAAGTAGCCCCCAGTTTTCACCAGAGCCCGCCGCAAAGTGGGATGGACTTGCTGCGGCGTGAGGTTACCCCTGAAGTGACTGGCTTGCGATGGCGGCCGGGGTACAGCGTGGTACAAAGACGTAATCCAGAGACGTAGTCGGGGACAGGCAGAAGGTCATGTCAGGCAGCAGAGGTTCGTGGTCAGAGACAGGCAGACGGTCAGGGCAGGCGGCAAACAGGCAAGGTCAGGAAACGTAAGCAGGCGGACTGGTACACGGATAATCAGGACAGAACAGCAATACACTCTAGACGCACGGTAAACACACCAACAAACTGGCAGAGAGTGCTGGGGGCGTGTACCTTATATAGGACCAGCGGCTGTCAATAACCAATTAACGGCGCGCTGGCCCTTTAAATCCAGTCCAGCCGTCGCAACGGGTACGCGCGCGGTGGTTGTCAAAGCCGGAGACAGGAGCGGGGATTGGTGAGTACGGGGTTTCCAGCCCAGAAGCAGAAGGACCATGGCTGCGGGCCCCGTGACATTTATCATCAAATACAAAGGGTAGATGTGCCATCACATCACAGAAAACAACCTTGGATCTCCTCTACTTACCTAATTACTGGTGTGAAGAGACTGTGCAGTCTGCAGTATAGTCTAACACCCTGAAATAAAAAGAATGACATGTTAATTTTTGCACATAGTAAGCTTCAGGATCTGCACATTTACTATTAATAATATAATGATAAAGCAAAAAACACAAACTATGTTTTAATTATAATCTCACACCCTTGCCTTAAAGGGAATGTGTCATCAAAAACGACTTATTGTTTAACTCACGTTTTTATGTTAAACACATTTTTTAAGATTTTTTGGGGGTTTTTTCTTTAATTTTCCATATCACTTATAATATTGTTTAATAATTCTTAAGTCCTGCAGTTCTCACTTTGGCCACTAGGCCTAATGATATTCTGACACTTTCTGTTCTGTACAGAAAGATTCTTAGTTGTCTGCTCATTATCAGCACAAAGAGGGTCACACTGAAAGGAGACACCAGTGTGAATAGATAACACAGGATTCACCAGTCACAAGAGGAGATAGTCACAGTTCACCCTCTCCCCGTCCCTGCACACTGACTTCTTCCCAGGTCACACAGCATGCCTAGAAAACTCTCCTATAGAAGTCAATGGGACTGAGTCAGTCTTAAGTCTCCTATGTGCATGAAGCTACTTTAAAGCAACTCTCTGACTGCTGTTAAAGCAGTGCAAACAAGGCCTAGTGGCCAAAGTGAAAACTGCAAGACTCAAGAATTATTATAAAATATTGAAAGTGATATGAAAAATTTAAAAAAAACAACCAAAAATTCCTATAAAATGTGTTTAACATAAAAATAGGACTTAAACAATGACTCATTTTTTGATGACACATTCCCTTCAATGGATAATATAGCATAAAATAAACCCAAATGTTTTTTCTATTAAGTCCCATCGATCCCATGGACATAGGAGTCTGGGTATAAACTAGCTTACATAAAGGGCCTTTTACACGGACAGGTTATTGTTTTCCCCCAATAATTGGCTTGTTAAAAAAGTCTTGTGATCAGCAGGAGAACAAGCAAAGTATTGTTCATCAGTTGGTTGCATTTTTTTGCAGGTGGGAGGGAAGGTAAAAAACTCTTTTTTAAAAGGAAATATACTGCAGATGATAAAAAAAGAACGGTCTCATGAGCAATAACAAGTTATAGACAATCACTGATGTGGCCAATAACTCCCCATAAGCTGAGAAGTGTAAAAGTATCCTTTTAATGAGGATAATCCACTTGCAATAAAAGATAACACTATAGAAAATTAAAGAAAGGAGCATGAAACACGGAAGGAAAACTGCAGGGCTGTCTCCATTGACACCACCATAATGTATTTGGACTGTTTCTGCCTTATGAATTGTATAGTAGGTGAGCATAAATGAATTTACTTTTTTGTTATGGATGAAGATCCTAAGTTCCCACACCAAACTAACTGCAGTTAAGAAGATCCACCTCTTTTATGAGACACATAATGGTACGCATGTATATTGCGACAGATTTATCAATACTGTCTTACATTTAGACCGTGTAAATTTAAACTAGATAGTCTTACAATGTGCCCCATTTATCACAATATTGATAAATCTGGCACAGGATTAGATCGTCTACACTAACTTTAACCTTCTATTAGTTGGCTTACTTTATGCCACGACTTGCGCCATAAATTTTGACACTTTTTTGGCCTACAATTTTGCATGCTAAGCCGCCATCTTTTCTACTAAGCCACAACTCTTACCAGGGTCGCGCCCTCTTTCGTTGGATGAGGTGAAATTGTGTAAAACAACAAATGGGGTGTAAAGCATGTACGTCATTACTTTGAGCACAAATTTCACAATAATTCTGGCACAATAGCTTTTATGTTTCTCAATCGAAGATGAGAGTAGTCTCAAAGATAAGCTCAGAAAACATCTTTCCATGCCCCCCTGAACCATCTGTTATTTGCTTGTGCTTCATCAGGTGCATCTGCCACAGCACTTGTTTCTGTAGCATTCAGTGTAATAATATATGCATCTTGTAAGCAACATTATATGTATAGTGAAGACAGTAGTATTAGAAGTGGGTAGTAAGATACTGAGGAAATATAAACTGACAGCATTTATAGAAATTTCTTGGCTCAACATATCCATGATGGGTTACCAAAACCATATAACTGCTTGTACTTGTAGTTTTTATTTATTATTACATTATTTATTATTATTATTATTATTATTATTATTATTATTACATTCATAATATTGCATCTGATGTTAACACCACTCAAACGTTTTAACATAAAGATGTTTAATGAGAAAATATCACTATTTTTTACTAATGAAAATTAAACTACTGATATATTTGTTTCTTCTTAGCTGTTTTTTTATTGTAGATATTCTAATTCTGTTTTCTGCATATGATTATGCAGATGAACAACTTCCCTGAGCTGCTTTCAACAGCGTTTGGAGATACAGTATGCTTTATTGCAGCTGCATAGATGTAGAAGCCTGTGACTGGAAGCTGTCTCATTGACTTCTATGGAAGAATTTTCTAGGCATGATCTGTGACCTGGGAAGAAATCAGTGTGCAAGGAGAGAAGAGATGGTAAAGTATGACCATCATCTATGGTGAATGGTAAAAGGTTGTAAATATAACGTTTTAAAATAAAGATAGTGACATGAAAAATTAAAAAATTCCCAAAATCTTAAAAAATATGTTTAACATTAAAACATGATTTCAACAGTAGGTCAAATTATAATGACACAATCCAGAAAGCTGGTGTTTGTGTAAAATATACCTGTTCTAACTATAATGCACCCAGAAATGCTGTAGTGAAGCTATGAATATGTAGCTTCGCTACGGTTCTAGTGCGCCCCACCTCCAGTGCGCCCCCGAGATCAGGCGCATTACAAAGTGCCGCAGGCACAATGTAATGCGCCACGGAGTGGCATGCGGGATATTTGAAAATGTATGAACGGAGCTGTGCCTCATATCGGGCTGTAAAGATGCCAGATATCTGGCGCAGCCCCGTTCATACGTGCCGCCCTAAAATGCAGCTGCTTAGTCTTAGGTTCTTACTTTAAATGTTTTGTGTATCCCAGAGAAAAGGATTCATAAAACTTTTTAATCAACATATTTACTTATTGCTTTGCAACTTGCAATAGTTGTTTCTACTGATATTTGTGTCTTAATTCTTCTTTGGTGAATGAAAAAAATACAGAATGTAGAATGGATTTCCCTAGTCTTAAATGAGCCTAATGTGGATCTCCAGTTGAGTTATAAAAATGTCTATGTAACACACTGACTATGGGTGGTGCTTATCTGTTACTTTTGTACTTCAATGTTGACCGTCTAGCTGTTTTGCTCTGTTTAGTTAGGTCAGAGGGATAGGGACTGCAGTTTAGTCAGGATTCTGTAGCACTTCCTCTTTCATCACAAGGTTTATGCTGCTGTCCCCAATTTTACTATTTTCTCTTTTTAAAAGTAATTAATAAGATAGCCCGACAACCAGTCAAAAGTGAATTAGCTTTCTGACTTTTACACATCAAGAATAGAACGGTAATATACTACATGAAACTAAACACCATAAAATAGAGATTATTGGGCATGAAAAAATCATTACTGGGTGTATGGAACACTTACTGTATCCTAAGACAAAGCCCCAAAGACAAGAGGTATAAAAAGGGCCACTCAAGCGTCGAGATGGCTATTGCCTTAAAGGGGTTGTCCAGTTTAAAAATATATTTTATTTTACCCATTGAAAATAAAAAAGTTATTACCTCCACTCTCATCTCGGATCAAGCGCTGTGCCATCCTCACTCTCTGCTTCTCTTCTGTTTTCCTTCAGTCTTAATTTCAATGTGTGGTCACTGCTGCACTGATTGGCTGCAGCAGTCACGTGCCATTGGCTAACATAACCGTAAAGAAGTAAGACTTCGGCTACACTGCATAAGTAATATGGCATCAGATTCTGTTATAAAATCCGACCGGTATTTTACCATCGGTTTTTGCTTTTTGAACTCGTTTTTTGTCATGGTTCTTGAAGTCGGTTTTCAGTCAGCCTGTATTGAACAGAACTATAATCTGCCATTTTCCGGTGGATTTTTGAGCGGATTTCGGTTTTGAAATCCAACCTGCAGTCTATGGGGATGGTTTACTGTCGGATTTATTGCGGATTCTAAATACTGAATCAGCATAAAATCCAACCAAAAACCAGGGCTGCATAAACATAGCCTAAGGCTGGCATATGACCGTCACAGCCAATTGGCGGTAACAGAAGTAATGTCTCATTGGAAAAAGGACCAGAAGAAAACAGAAGACCTGTGGGCAAGAATAGCACAATGCTGGATCGGAGGCGAGAAGAGAGGTATGTATAATTTTTTTTTTTTTTTTTCCATGGGCAGCAGTATGCTAAAATTAAAATATTTTTTTTTAACTGAACAACACTTTTAACGCATGAAATTAGAAAATTATTTCCAAAAGTATAAACTATTTGTAATCATGAACTATCAATTTATCTGTCTCTACTTAAAAATACGTAGGAAATAATGAACAAATATATGAGTCGGATAGAGTGCAGTCAGAACATTTACCAATTGGCAGTAATTACCTTTGATATCACATCCTGCATTTCATTTCTTGGATAGTAGGTGCCATCATCATACCGGAATCTATACAACATTTGCTCCGACTTAAACTGGTGTTTATCTGTAACTAAAAAGACATTTTCATATTAGAAGGTGTTGCATTTATCCTGGGGAGTTTCAAGCCTATTGTTGACCTTTTTACCCCCAAGACATGAGACATTTATGGGTGTCCTTCTTTTGGTTTGTGTTTTTGACTGCCCCAAAGAATCTGTACATCCCACAGTGCTAGTGTTGCTTCTGCTCTTGGGACAGAGGCAAATACAGGGGATCTGCATGAAAAACTATGGTTAAAAAAATGAACATTTCTGCTGCTATTCACCGCTGACACCTAACAGTCCAGGCTAGGTCTGCTTATGTGCAAGTTTGTTACAAAATTGTTGGAAATGCACAGAGAATGGTCTCTGAGTGCTGGAAAAGTCCACTGGCTAAACTTTTACATTATTATGGGACCGTTTTAATAAAAAAGATGAATACCAGATGATAAAGCTTTTAAATAGTGCATCTACTATAGTAGTTGTTTAAAACGGTTGAACAAGATTAAACATGAATGCTTGCTTCAAAAATCAGAGTCACACTAGTCCTGAGGTTGTGTAAGATACTGCAGCTCAGCCCTCTCAAAGGGGTTCTCCACTTTGGACAATGTCTACTTTTTAGAATGGGCTTTGAAAAAAAACGATAACACAAAACATCCCTGCTGGAACCCTGAGAAATAAGCTGAAAATAGTGGTAGTGAAGCCTATAATGGGAAATCTGGCACTACACCCACTCAAATCAATGGGCTGTCTTCTGTAAAGCAGGACAGGGTAGGTCCTCTATTCAAAGGAGCAATTTTTGTAATCACTCATCATGTGTCCAAAAGATGAGGATTCTGAGCAGAGGACCATCTCTATGAACTTAAATTTTATAATAGGGCATATAAAAAAGGGTTTTCTAAGGCAGAGAACCCCTTTAAAGTACAGGCCATACATGACCTGTCAAACAAATATGGCGCTGTTTGTGGAGAAGCAGCGGCCACGTTTTTCTACTGTTATGTAACTCCTTTAACATGTTAACAAATGGCATCAGCAGCAATTTCCCAACATTGGTTCTCCTATAGCATTGTACAATTTTACTACTCTATAATTTATTCATATTTTATGTAGATATATTTGGAAGCTGGAAGTACACTTTACATTTTATATTCACAAATGAAGCTGCATCAAAGTTTTCTTCAAGCTCATAATTGCTTTTTATACAAGCTAGAGTTCACCCAAGTCAAAACATTCACTTGGTGTCAGTCCACTGGCTGCTGTGTAAGATTCCTGGACAGGACACAGATTTTCTACTGATATACTGACTGCAGCAACAATGATACAACAAAACAAAGCTGCTGACAACACGCTGACCTACATCCGCAATAAAATACTTTGATCGCTGCCAGTTACTTCTTCCAGCTGTTAACAGCCTGTCATGTACTACAGCATTCACCAAACAAGGATTTCCATATTAACAAAAAATGACTTGCTAAAAACCAGGCTATTGGAGACCAAATCACTGCATTCCAGTCCATAATGTTAACATTGTGTATCACTGTAGCAAAAGTTTACTTGGCAAGTAAATGAGGGTTTACTCTTAAAGGGAACCTGTCTGGTGAATTTTATTGCTACCTTGAGAGCAGGATGTCATTTAAAGAAAGAAGCTAAGCTTTGTAATATATAGGTTTTTATGATTTCATGCTGAATTTCTGAGTAAAAAGCAGAGCAAATCTTAAAAGTGAAACTGAAAGTACTGCTGACAGCACCCACATGCAGTGATTGACAGTTTGCCATATACGCACACTGATCACAGGAAAGAGGTTAATTGCTGTATGTGAGCAGGGTAAATAGGACTTCCATTGTCTCTTATGAAGTCCAGTCAGGGTTTGCTTTGCTTTTTACTTAGAAATCTTATAAACCTATATATCTCAGAGCTCAGCTTCTCCTCTTTATCATATCCAGGGTTGCAAAACTACCTAAATGGTTCCCTTTAACAGTTTTATTTTCAGAAAGGATTTACAGAAATAGTACAAAACATGGCTATTTCCTTCCAAAAACATAGGAATTAATAGCAATACCCCATACAATACCACATACAGGTGTGTTCTGTTTCGTTTTTACTTTTTTTCCCTTAATTTAAAGTTGCCAAATTTTTGTAATCTTGTATAATCCCTTTAAGGAACCATGTCTATTTTTCCTACATACTTGCTCTCATGAAATTTAAATCACGGTATTCAATCACAATGACTCTATAAAATAATTATAAATCAGTGAGTTATAAACTGTGATGGATATTGAGTGACAACATTCATTTTGGTCTTACTGTATATAGGGAATTAATAATTTAGTATGCTCTACAATAATTACATAGAAGTAAATTACACAATTCAATTACAAGCTGTTTAGCGTAAACCAAAAAGGGTCCCTCATACAACCCAACAGCGGTCAATCCATCGGCACCAGATTTTTGTCTTATAAGAAGGCAGATTTTTATTATCAGGCTAAGATTAATGGTACTGTATTTCTGCTTGTGTTTCTAAGGGAATTTAGGATGGGAGCTATACTGAATAACAGACCCATTGTTAATGCTTTTGGGCAGCATGGTGGCTCATTGGTTAGTACTTGTAGCACTGTGGTCCTGAGCTCAACCAAGGAAAACACTTGAACAGATTTTGGATGTTCTTCCTGTCTTTTCAGGTTTACTTTGGGTAATCCGGCTTCCTAAAGAGCCACAAAGTTGTACACGCCTAAGACAAAACAATAAGGCCCGGTTCACACGGCTTATTCAAGCCATAATTGCGGGACGGATATCGCCCGCAATTACGGCTTGAGTAAGGGGCGGGGTGGAGGGGGGGCGCTGCCCGCCGGCCCCATAGACTTTCATTATGTCACTTTCTGCCCGCCCGCCGGATTCGCCGAGCGGGTAGGAGAGACTGAATCCACAGTTCTCTATGAGAACTGTGGATTACCGTAATGCGCAGTACGGCGCACAATACGACTCAAATCCGTCCCTGCAATAAGCCGTGTAAATGGCACTTTAGACCTAAAAAATAACTTTTAATAATATCCAATAAAAAATCCTCAATAATGACCCTATCAATTCAGATACTAACTACCTAACCATCAAATTCGGGGTAACCGCACCAATAAGGGGCGACCCCGACATGAACCTAGACTAAAAGGACCCTGAAATATCCCTTTACTCAAACAAAGAGACAAACCTAAACCAAATCCCCACATATTACAATACAAAACACCCAAAAAATAAGTGACCAAAAGTGAGCAAACAAGCCAAAACAAATAATAATTCCCACAAATACAGTGGTGGCCAAAAGTATTGGCACCCCTGCAATTCTGTCAGATAATACTCAGTTTCTTCCTGAAAATGATTGCAATCACAAATTTTTTGGTATTATTATCTTCATTTAATTTGTCTTCAATAGAAAACCAGCAATGGTTTATGTTTGCTCACTTTTGGTCACTTATTTTTTTTTGGTGTATTGTATTTTAATATGCTGGGATTCTGTTTAGATATGTCTCTATGTTAGAGAGTAAAGGGATAATTTAGGGTCCTTTTAATCTAGGGGTCGGGCTCGACCCTATTAGGGCGATTACCCCGAATTTGATAAATAGGTAGTTAGTATCTGTTTAGGGAATTGATAGTCATTATTGAGGATTTTTTATTGGATATTATTAACATTTATTTACTAGGTCTTATTATTTTGTCTAAGGTCTATAACCCTTTGTGGTTCTTTAGTTGATATAAGTATGGTATACACCTACACCTAGGAATGATATCTTTCAGAGTTTCAGTGTCTCTACCTCCTCACTGATTAAGACACAGGTGGTAGTTTTTCTTTAATCCGGTTTCCTCCCACACTCTACAAACATACCGATGAGTTGTAAGGTTGTGTTCACACAGCACAGACAAAATACCAGTTGGATTTTCCGGCCAGTAATTTGTCTTTTTTTGGCACGTAAAGGGGCGTCTTTTGTCTGCAGTTTGTGGATTCAAGCCGTCACCCTTCACAATCACATGTTCCTTTTCTACCTGAAAACCAGGCGGAAGAATGAACATGTTCTAAGTTTTTAGGAATATTGGGCCACATATATGAAAACTGTTTAAGTCTAAAACTCACTTTTTTGCCCATAGTAACCTATTAGCAAAAAAGTGAGTTTTAGACCTAAACAGTTTTCATACATGTGGCCCGTTGTGTTCATCGTTATGGTTTTATAGATAAAAGAAAAGCTGGCTACATACATTAGATAGCCGTTGGCTGAATGCTCGTTCGGCCAAAAGATATGTCTCCCAATTCCTTATATACATGCACTATCGGTTCGGCCAATCATGCATGTGTTCTGAATGGAGAAAGGGAAAAAGCCACTGACAGATACCAGTGACAGTTTATCATGCTGCGAAAGAAGGGACCAGGTGGTTAAAATCTAGTTGCACAACCCTTATCTCAATTTCACAGGATGAAAATTGTGGACAGTTGGGATATGAATATCCCTATAACAGAAGAAAAAGAACAAATTTCTCCTCAAAAACTAAGTACTATCATGTTACTGTCCCTTAGCAGGATAACATCCCTGAAAAGGTTGACTCCCGAAAGTGAAAAATAGATCCATCAGGATCATACATCGTCATTAGGAGGTATTATCTCCTATACCTAACACAATGGCTCTAATTTTCATCCAATGACAAAGCATTACTAACCTACAAAAATGCAACTGGGTTATCTACTAGGGTTCTGATTAGAGTATTTTGGGATACCTCTGCAGGGTCACCCTTTCTGGGATGTTTACCCCGCTAACGGATAGTTACAGGTTTCACCTAGGGCTAGTATGTATTAAGATTTTTTTCACAGTCCTCCAATTCTTTTATACTTGACTATTCTTACCACTCCATTCTTACCACTGGCTTTAGCATTGAGGGCTATTTTACTTATGGTGTCGTTAAAAGTAAGATTTTAGGAGATATTTGTTGCTTTTATTCCAACCCTTATCTCTCCTGACACCTGCCAGGGTCAAGAGGGTCCCATATATATTAGCTGGTCAGCTGGTACCATTGAAATTGGTGGGTTCCACCAATGCCAACCTCAAGGCTATCAGAATATGTAATTATCTGGTTTAATAATCAAGTTATGGGATTAGGCCATGTTTAAGAATGCATATACTGTATAAAGAAGCACACTTTTGGGTAGAAATAGCATGTGAGTTAATTCTTGTTCTCTAAATAGGCCGTCAATACCTGATTAAAAGGCTTTGTAGTACTAGGCTTAGAGGATCCGTTAACGCCATTTATACCATCATATATTAAGCTGTTTCCGACTAAGTAGATCTCATTAGCGCAATATATGGAAACTATGACCCCTATGATGAAGCGATTGTTCACTAACCTTACAGTATAAAATAATGTATGTGTATATGTGATGGAAGTAAGTTGAGCAAATACTTTTGCCTTTAAGAAAACATTTATGTAATATACAATGAAACACAACAAGACTTTTTTCAAGAACCTAGATGTGTCATCAAGATTGTTGTGACACCAGAAAAATATGAACGACTGTTATTTAATAGATCAATTATTCATTACCAAATGAAGCATGAAGCATTGTGGGAAACATTAATAACAATATATGCCATGAGCTTTGTCATTTATAATTGTCCTGTTATGTATTAGGAAACAAAAGGATGAAAGAAGTCACACCTTACAAAGGCAGCATTAATTAAGATTTCAGAGATGAAACACAACCGTGATTAGCTTCACTTCAGTAGAATGTACTAACCTCTAGATAAAAGCAATTACATTTCAATATATTTGTGTACAACGTTCATTAAAACATCAGCCAGGCGGAAAAGAGAGCTCTACTAAAAGAAGGAATGTATTAAACTGTAAACCAGTAACACTCTTATCGAGACAGCTCATCAAAACTAGTACACGATTACATACTTTTTTTGGTATGAAACAAGTCATTACAATGTCAAAAAGCTATTTTGTGAAAAGTTAACACCATCTGTGCACATTGCTTAAATGTAACTCACACAGTAAGTAGTTTTACCCTCTTTGTTGTCCTGATTTAGGGTTTGTCCTCACAGCAATAGTTTTCAGTCAGTTTTACTACATTGGTTTAATGCTTTGGAAATAATATGATAATCTATGGCAATGAAAAAGGAAGAAGCACACTCAAATATATCCAATTCATAGAATGGCAGGGATATCTATGGTAAAAATATCTATGACATCTCATGGTTGGGGCATTTTGCCAATGTTCCCAAACCAGTAACTTGCATATGCAGCTCTTTGGCCCTTAGGCTATGTTCACACGGTGTATTTGCAGGGCGTAATTACGGCCCGCAATTACGCCGTGTGGACGGCGGCGGGGCGGGAGCGAGAGCGGGGGGCCGGCACCTCGCCGGCCCATAGACATTCATTACTAGCGGCGCATATTCGCCGCTGTAATTGACATGTCACTTATCTCCCCCCGCGGCAGATTCGCCGAGCAGGGAGAGGAGACATAATCCATGGTTCTCTATGAACACTGTGGATTACCGTAATGACTGGGACGTATCCCAGGAATAATTTGCGCACTCCGGCGCGTAATTACGGACTGAAATACGTCCAATATTAAGCCGTGTGAACATAGCCTTAATGTGTAGCTACCAGGCTTTTGCCAGTTGTAGCTACAATTGTCTTTTTATGGGTCTTTACAAATAGCCTCACCCTAAGAGTATGTTCACACATTTTTTGAAGAGTAAATTTACTCTGCAAAATCTGCCTCCAAATCTTCTTCAAAATCTGCTTAGAGGCGTATTTTGAAACCTATTTTGACACCTATTTCAAAAAATCCCCCTATCCCCTTTTGTTCCTTGTGGTGATTTTACTTGCGTAAAAGCCTCAAGAATTGACTTGCCACTTATTTTTACGACCGTAATTGCATCCTGCAATTACATTTGTGAAATACGCTAAGTGTGAACAACAAGACTTATTTTACACTTTATTCAATGACAGCATAACTGAAGATTTTCTGAGGCTGATTTTGGGCCATATTCCAGTGCATTAAACGTGCTAAAATATAGGCCAAAAAACGTGTGTGTGAACATACCCTTACATGCAATGTTTACATACTAGTAGCTTCAATACATGTCCAAAAGGTCTCATGTTGAATTAAAGGAGTTGCCCACAATAATGTGTACTAGGATATGTAATACAGCATTGATTGGTGGTGACCCTTTAGCTGGGATCCACACCAAGTTCAAGAATAGTATGGCTTTAGTTCCATGTATCATAGGAAAGGGTTTTTCAGATGTGTACTCTTGTCACAATCAAATGAAATGAATTGATGAAAAGGGGCTAAGAGCAAAAAATCTACACTGATCTATGTTTTATAACCGATTACACGGTAATCAGAAGGCCACAATATGAAAAGACCTTTAAAATAGTATAGTGTATATACAGTCATTAGCAGAATGATCTTAAATTTTTACACCGATCATAAATTTTCTCTATAAAACAGAATTGGGTCTTATCTAAAAGGTGGATCTTATAATTATAGTGATTTCTTTTATGAACATTTAATTGTACGTTGAACTGTGTACTTTGTACATATTACATTGAATGTGTTTTAGCTTGTGCTATTTACCATGATGAATTATCCCATTCTCCAGTAAAGCTTGGCCAAGGTTAACACCTTCTTCTGGTTTGTGAATTTCTCCAATTTCCAGTAGCCACTCTACAAATTCACTGCAAGGAACCAGAAACAAGTAAAGAAAAAACAATTCCAGAAAGTGTTTAGTCTAAGACAGTTACTACTGTGTGTTGGAAATACTGACTAGTTTGAGTTCAAACAACTGCATACATAAAATAGAAGCCTGACCAGGGCTGCCAACCGTCCATAAATTCTCGGACTGTCCATAAAAATAGGACACTTGTTTCCAGTGACCGTGAAAGTAAATGCATAATTGCAATTTTCTTTGAAGTTGAAGAAACTTGTGCTTGGTATTGTAATTGTGTGTAGTTATCAGAATTTTACACTTTACAATACTGTAGGTTTTCCAAATTTTACATAAAAAGTATTAGCCGTCCAGTGATTGTTTGATGAGTTGACGAGTAAAAGCTCATAATCAGGTTGGCAACCCTGATCCTGTCCTTCTAAATAAGCTAACTTACAATATAATGGAATGATTTGAGGTAATTTCCATCCGGGTGTTCATCATTTTGCAGATGAAGAACGTCATGGTTGCTTACCATGAATATAAATATCCCTCAGAGCATCCCGGAAAATTTTATAGTGGTGTGATCACTGATTAAAGATCAATAAATAATAATTTTCTTGCTGATCTTTTCCTGTATCTAAACTGGGATATCATTGTTAAGATTGCACAGAAATTAGAAAATTATCAACGATAAAAAATATGAAAAAAACCCTTTTGGATTACTTATAATTGTGTGGACAAGTCCCATGAATATTATTTATCCTAGTTTTATATGGGTATATAAGGGACACAGCTTTGCATAAAGCAGTGAGTATGCCTGTAAAGTGGGTAAAACCTTAGGCTCTCCATTTTAGCATGACAATATATCCTTTAAACATATTTGGATGTTGCTTTACATAAACTAGATGGCAATAGGAGAGACTGCTTAGTGATTTGTCTCTGCTTGTAAATATATGTATGTTGTCTATGTAATAATGTGCATATAATGCCTTTTGTTTACAGGTTATTGTGTGGGTTGCATTGCTTGGCAGTGCTGCCAAGCTACAGTATGTTGCTGGTGGTGGAAAAGACAGTCATCTTGGCTTTCAGCTACAGGGGGAAGTACAGCAGACATACAAATGTACAGAGGGGATGATAGCATGGTCCATTGATATTGGCTAGAAGTTGTGCATGCTGACATTCTGCACAGCTACACAGCAACGAGTAAAACTTAGGAGAAGGTAAGTGTGGGAGGATTGATGCCAATAGGTTTGAGTGTGGATGGTCTATGTGCAGTTCGTAGTGGCACTGTGGTATAGTCCGTGACAAAATTAGGCCTGCAGTCTCTCCACTGGAGGAATTGTAAGAACTTTTAGACAGGTAAAGACATCTTTCATCAGGTGAAGTGGAGGTGGACAGGAAGATTGCAGATTACATAGTTGGTGGTTGACTGAAAGTTAAGAGGTGTGATACCTGGGTGACGACCTGGGGAGGAGCTGTGTGGAGGGTCTCCTTGTATGTTTATGTGAGAATGGCTTCCAAGGAAGACCTGGAAAGTTGTGACAGGGAGTGGATCGTGAGTCTTCACTAATTATCTCCTCATAAGCTAGGGCAAAAAAAGTCTGACTGTGGAGGGGCTTTTGGCACTCTGCAGAGGTCACCTATGTGCTGATACCAGGGGGAGGCAGCATCTTGGTCCAATTTTAGGATGAAGATAGCTCAGCAGAAACAAATATGGAGCTGTAGCTATAAACTTGATATTGGCAAACATCAGGTATGGCCTGAAATGCTTGGTCCTGAGGTGCAGAGGGCTGAATGAAATAGTTAGCGTAAAAGGGGTTTTGCCACGATCTAATTTCATACCTCCTGCATCCTGCTCTTCTGCTCTGTTTGCTCTTAAGGGGGAGTGTGTGATTTGTTTGAATTGCATGTCATGTGACCCAGCAGGATGACATCACCAGGCCTTTCCTCTCTGTAGTCAAAGAAAGATGTGCTTATGTAAAGAGCTGTGAGTAGCTAAGAGGTAATGTTTTTGCCTCACAGCACAAGGGTCCTAGGTTAAAATCCCTGCAGGAACCAAACCTGTGTTGTTGTTTTTTTCTCTTTATCAATGCACATCTCTCATTGAGGTTTCTTTTTTATTTATTTGTACTGTTTGACTAATTACTGAGGAGTACAGAGGACAGAAGTAGAGTGACAGAACCTGGTGTTGAACACTCAGTAGCTGTCTGAGAGGAGAAGTGATGTCTAAGCATGTCTGACCAGGACTGAGGAGCTCTCAGCCCTGGTCGTATCCCCTGTAGATGAGCTGTAAACAATGGATCACTAAAGGAGCAGCTAAGACAAAAACGGTGCAGAATTCTTATAATAACGAATGGTGAAAATGTTTGTTATTTCATTTGCAAGCTTCCCACATCAATTTTACTTCATGGCAAAACCCCTTTAAGGAAGGGTGTACTAGTCCACATAGAAGCAGAGTCAAGGTTGGTGGAAACCATCTCACTATTACTTTTTGAGAAGTACTTTCCAAGGGAATACCTGTGAGAGGTAATACAGCGCTGGGGTAAGTCTCCTGTCGAGTTAGCAGGATTCAGAATGCAACACTAATAATAATAAGTGTTACATTCATGTTGATTTGTGTTCTAAAACACTAGGTAATAGTATTATTACCACCAAGTTTACTGTGGTACTGTATATGAAGAAGGGTTTCACTTAATGATTTACATTAAGCAGAATTTTATGTAATTGTTGAGTAAAATGAATATCCACTCAAAATGTGAGCATGAACTTCAAATGATAAATCAGAAGCCAAAGCAATAACAAAGTTTGGTAAGATTATTAAAGGGGTTATCTTACTACATTGATTCATCTCACCTGAGTCCCATTTTCTTGGTTTCACTTTGAATTCAGGGGTGTGTTTACTGGCTTCTACTAGGCTGCAGTAGAAGCTAGGTCTGTAGCTATAGCGACCAGCGCTGGCAGCCTATCAGGAAAGATCAAACAGGTTTGTAGCTACAGCGACCTGAGGAGCTGATGCAGCCCATACAAGCGGGGATATCTAGGAATAGGTAGGACACTGTTAATGGACATATATTGCAAAGTGACTTGTCTTTGCAAGATCTTTAACATAAAAAGCAATCCTTGTAGTGAGACAACCCCTTTGTTTTACTTACCTTCTGAGATATTGCCATATATCCTTTTGGTTGTGCAGCCATATTGGTTTCTGGTTGGTTGACACTTTTGAATTAGCATCTCAGAAATTGGACATCAACTGACATTATGAGAAAAACTTATTCATAAGTAAAATCCAACCAACAACCAATGTGTCCACCAAAATAAAATATTATTGTAGGAAAATAAAACCTAATTCTAATATATTTACATTATGTTATTTCTTGACTTGCCTGTAAGGAATCAGTTGAATAAATACAATATATCTAAACCAGCATAACAGGCTTTTATGTTAGTAAGATGCAAGAATAGTGGACACATTATGCGTAATCACATACAGAGCACATAGCAATAAATAGGTTGTGATACAGGGTGATATGTTTACCTTCCAAGAAAGCATTTAGGGAACGTAGTCAGTTTTCTCTTTCGGTCTTTGATCAGATTTCCTTGTCTGCACATCATTTTATAAAGTTTTTCTCCTTGTTCTGATATCATCATCCAGGTATCCTGTTCCATACCTAACGTCAGACCTGTGGTGAGCATATAAAATATTGTTAATATGCAGTGTCAGACTAGGGCTCATAAGTGGAGTAAATTTATAGGGGGCACTAGAAAGTTGATTCTTGGGACTCAGAATTAGAGTAAATTCTTGGACCCACCCTATAGCTACTGTACTTAGTCTACATAGTTTACTGACTTTTGCACTCTGCCTGTTGCTTTCTAACGTTCTTTTTCTGCCTTCAGTTTCAGGTCTGCCATGCTCAGGGGCCCACCATGCTCATTGGGGATTTCCCTTGCTCCCCTGTTGGCCAGTCCGAGTCTGCCTATTTATTATTCATTGTATGAAAATTACCAACTATGAAAACCGGTTACTACTTTTACCTCCCCAAATCATCACCATCTTGCTTTTGCATAAGACGTAATGCACACTATAAGGTTGCATACATAGAACTGGTATGGTGCATACAGGATACAGTATAGGAGCAGCATGTTGCCTCTGTATGGCACTTTATTCTTCCTCATAGGGGAAAACAAAATGTGCCTCAATATACAGGCATGTGCAGGTACAGTATGGGTTTTTAGATTTTTATGGATAATAGCTATAGTGTTAGACCCATGACATATTAAATACTTTTGTGCCAAAAAGTCAGAATAATTTATAAACAGTCATATCTGCATCATACATAGTTAGAATGTTTGAAAAAAGACATATGTCTATTAAGTTCAACCAAGGGTGGTTAAACATGTGGATGAAGGGAGGGGGAGAGTTAGTCTTCTAAACTTAGTGTCCCCTACAAACGCAAGCACAAATCTACCTTAGAGGAATATTTCATTCCTGATCTTGAACCATCAGACTGGATCTAGATGGTTATATGGCTACATATGAATATTATTTAGTAGTAAGTGGTTATCTAAGCGTTTCTTGAAACTCCCAACTGTTCCTGCTGTGACCAGTTCCTCAGGCAGGCTATTCCACAGATTCACAGTTCTCATGGGGAAGAAGGCTTTTCTCCTCTATAGATTAAATTCTTTTTTCTCCAGACGAAAGAAATGTCCTCTTGTCTTTTGAGAGTTTTTACATGAAATAGCTTGTCCCCATACTGTTTGTAGGAGCCATTTATATATAAATTAATCATGTCTCCCCATAGCTGTCTTTTCTCAAGATTAATAAGCTTCATTCTTTAAACTTCTCCTTATAACTAAAATGCTTTATTCCCGTTATTTGTTTGGTTACTCGTCTTTGCACTTTCTCCAGTTCCATTACATCTTTTCTATAAACTGGAGCCCAGAACTGAATAGCATATTCCAAGTGAAGCCGCACCAATGCTTTATATAGAATAAAAAAAATATTAATGTGGTAACTTGTTTTAAGAAAGATCTCACAGCCAAATCATATTAAGTATGACCACTTCCTACTTTTGATGTTTGCAGCATGTAGCTCATGAAGGAAGTCATTTGTCGTGAACTAGTTTGGTGGGTATATAAGGTGCATGATAGACTATCTGCAGATTTTTATGGGTAAAAGGGGCATCTTATTAGTGTTGCAAAAAGAGATGATTTCTGGCGTTCAGGCCAAGGGTGGCAGTATTTCTGAATATGTGTAATATGTGAACTGTTCCCCTGCTGCTGTGGTGAAAGTGTCTAATATACTAATATAGGAAGGCGAACTAAATAATAAAATATATCTTTTATTATAATAGTTAAAAGTAGGAAAGAAAGAAATCTTTCCCACAGAACTAGTCGTATAGAGAGCCAAACTGTAATGTATATCAATATCTAACTATAGCCATCCAATAAAAACTTGTAACCAGTCAGAGAGTGATAGGGTTATTGATAACAATAAAGGCGACTAGTAAATAGGAAAATGAGGGAAATGCTTAAAGAGATACCATATATCCTACAGTGACCCTATTACGGATCCTATCTAATAATAGCTGCCTAACTTACAGGGAAAAATGCGTCCTGATAAGGATGACCCCATCTGGAACCTAACCCTGTGGTGAAAGTGTATGGTAAATGGACAGATGGCACCATTGTGAATAAGCGATGTGAACCTGTGGAGCACCATGTGCCATTGATGTGAGAGGTGAATGTCAGCTACAAAAGTGCACAAGGATGGACTGATATTCTACAGTGGAGCAGCTCATTGCCAAAATAAACTGGATGGGATCTTCCAGAAAGACAATGTGACATGTCACTCGGCTAGAAATGTCCAACGTGGTTGTAAAAGCATAACCAAGATTTGCAACTACTACCGTGGCCTCCTTACTCCCCAGACTTAAACCCATTTGAACATCTGTAGGACCAGTTCAATCATTCTGTTCACTCATGGATTCTCCTCCACGCACCATTCAGCAGCCGTGGGAAGCAGTCAGCATGGTTTCATATACATGCAACAATCTACCAGGACCTTATTGAGTCACTTTCAGTCCGTCAAGCTGCTATCCATCCTGTACATGCTGTTACTCAGGATATTAGCTACTGGTCAAAATAATGTGACTCAACTGAATATTTGCCCCGCATTTATGAGCGCACTTCGGCACCGACATACATCAGGCGCAGTTTTCACTGTAAAAAACGTGAAAACAGGAGCTTCGACGTACCGACCTTCATACATGTCCCCCTAAGAAACCAGCAGAGCCCCCTACTTGCTGTGATTAACATAAAATTATGATTGTATTGTATTGTAAAGCCCAAATAACACAGGCCTACACAACATATGGGCCCCAAAGGGGGGGGGGAGGTGGCCTAAGTAAACCCTGCCCCAAAAAACGGGTGGTGCCATTCTGGAGGCTGTACTGCCTGGTTTAGGTTACGGGGTGATACCACCCAGTTTCGGGACATTCCAGTGATGTTCTCGAGTGGTCCCGGACAGTCCATAGGTGTCCTCAGTTCCAGTCTCCACCTCCTGCAATGTTTTGCAGGTCTGAAATAACAGAAAATTTACCAAAACACTAGCTACACATTTCTTTTTTTTATTACTTTACTTGTTCCGACATTTAAAGGGAATCTGTCACCAATTTTTTTTTTTACTTATTAAATCAAGTCCCTGATCCATATTCTTTTCCTCTTAGCCGTTTTTATTTCCTGATTGTAGATTTCTCAATTCAGCCGTCTATATATGATTGTGGGGAAGACATTCTTGCTTGCACTGCTTTAACAGCAGTCAGAGAGATACTTTACAGCAGCTTCATGCACATAGGATTCTTAAGACAGGTTCTGTCCCATAGAAGTCTATAGGATAGTTTTCCCTGTGAAGAAAGAGGAGAGAGGGGGAGCTGCGACATCTCCTCTTGTGACTGGTGGATTCTGTGTTATATGTACACAATGGTGTCTCCTTTCAGTGTGACCCTGCTTTTACTGATAATGAGCACACTGCTGAAAAGCTCTCTAAACAGAACAGGAAGTGTCAGACGATTATTAGGCTTAGTGGCCAAAGGGAAAACTGCAGAACTTAGGAATTATTAAAAAAAAATACTGAAAGTGATATGGAAAATGAAAAAAAACATAACCAAAAATTCCTAAAAATGTGTTTTAACATAAAAATGTGAGTTAAACAATAAGTCATTTTTTGATGACACATTCCCAATAAAGATGATCAACACCACAAAATAGTTAAAAAACTAAACAATGTCAAATGGTGTAATATAAAAAATTTTACTTTTGTAGTTTATACTATAAACTTGGCTATAGCTATTAGATTACTTTTAAAATCTCATATCTGGTTACCTGTAGAAATAGGAGTTATAAATGCTGGGTTTAAACCTTTTTGATCCTTCCGTTTCCCTCTGTGACAAGTAGCACCATAGTGTAGATGTGGCCACTTATCCAACAGACACTTCTCTTATGTTTATGGTCAGTTTTAAACAAAATCCAGGATGGAATTTGTTCACACGGTAGTTCTGACAATGTTATTTGCCATGTATTGTTCCCAGTAATGGAAAAAATCTGAACAGAAAAAGAGAGGAAAACATTCCTAGAGAAAAGACCCTCATATACCACACTGTTTGGACTCAGTCCAGCTTTTGAAAATTGACTAGTCAAATCCAAGTGTGAATAATTACTTTGACATTCTCACAGCTTTAAGATACAAGAAAAAAGTAAATCTTCACAGAAAGTATGTCTATTCTTTGGAAGCAGCAGCATGATTTACATGGGACACGGTTGCAGGATATGTCTAGCTCCTAGTGGAATTTTACAGAATATGATCTCCATTGTTTAGGTTGTCATGGACATTGTTTATTGACCACCACACGCAATGGAAGCTTAACAATGCAGAATGCAGTAGGTGGCATGATGTTGCATAAGATATATCTAATTTAGGGAGACTGTTTATAACTGTTATGCTATTTAAGAGGCTTTTTTTTTTTTTTTTAGCAATGACTCATATTGCATCCTGTACTGAATGAAGAACATACTAAAAACATCACTTAAGTAGGGATTACAGGAACACAGAAGAAATATCTCAAACAGAAAAAGTATGGGTCTAGACATTCACGCCCATTGTATTTTGACGTCGGCTGGTGCAGGTCGTTCATCTACAGCGACGTCTTTTGGCCTTGCTGCAGACATCGAAGTAAGCACCATATTATTATTATTATTATTATTATTATTATTTATTTTAAAGCGCCAATGATTCCAGGGCGCTGTACATTCGAGGGGGTTACATACCTTTCATAAGTCAACCGAGTACAGTGATAAGGGATAATTACAATTGGCACGACAGAGGGAGAGAGGACCCTACCGCGAGGCTTACAATCTACAAGGAGGGGGAAGAGACAGGGGGTGAGGGGCAGACATGTCTGTGGAGGAAGTAGTGACAAGTTTAGTGAAGGTTATAGGCAAGCCTGAAGAAATGGGTTTTCAGGTTGCTTTTGAAGCTGGTGAAAGTGGAGGAGAGTCTGATGTGTTGGGGCAGTGAGTTCCAGAGTGTGGGTGAAGCACGGGAGAAGTCTTGGAGACGGTGGTGTGATGAGCGGGTAAGGGGAGAGCAGAGGAGAAGGTCCTGTGAGGAGCGGAGAGTGCGTGGGGGGAGATATTTGGAAATTAGGGCAGAGATGTATGGAGGGGAGAGGTCGTGGAGAGCCTTGTAGGTCATGGTTAGTAGCTTGAAATGAATTCGCTGGGCAATGGGAAGCCAGTGAAGGGATTGGCAGAGGGAGAGGCAGAGGAGTAGCGAGGAGAGAGGTGGATAAGACGGGCAGCAGAGTTAAGGATGGATTGGAGGGGAGCGAGGGTGCTAGCTGGGAGGCCACTGAGAAGGATGTTGCAGTAGTCTAGGCGGGAGATGACAAGGGCATGGACCAGCATTTTTGTAGTGTCATAGCCGAGGAATGAGCGGATGCGAGAGATGTTTTTCAGGTGGAGGCAGCAGGCAGAGGTGAGGGTTTGGATGTGTGGTTTGAAAGATAAAGCAGAGTCTAGGATTACCCCAAGACAGCGGACTTGTGGGACCGGTGAAAGTGTAGAGCCGTTGACTGTAATAGAGAGATCAGGGGCAGGGGTCGAGTTGGATGGTGGAAAGATGATGAGTTCTGTTTTCTCCACATTTAGTTTTAGGAGACGTGATGAGAAGAAGGAGGAAATGGAGGACAGACAGTCAGGGATCCGGGAGAGTAGAGAAGTGACATCTGGGCCAGAGATGTAGAGTTGGGTATCATCAGCATACAGGTGGTAATGAAAGCCATGTGAGGCTATGAGCTGACCGAGGCCAAGGGTGTAGATAGAGAAGAGTAGTGGACCCAGGACTGACCCTTGGGGGACACCAACAGAGAGTGGCCGGGGGGAGGAGGTGGAGCAAGAATGAGAGACGCTGAAAGTCCGATCAGTGAGGTACGAGGAGATCCAGGAAAGAGCCAAGTCCGTGATGCCGAGGGAGGAGAGGATTTGTAGCAGGAGGGAATGGTCGACAGTGTCAAAGGCAGAGGACAGGTCCAAGAGGAGGAGCACAGAGTAGTGGCATGAGGCTTTAGCAGTTACTAGATCATTAGTGACTTTGGTTAGGGCAGTTTCGGTAGAGTGGTGGGGTCGAAAACCAGATTGTAGTGGGTCAAGAAGAGAGTTGGAGGAGATATGGGAGGACAGCTGAAATCCTTGATATCAGGAAACTCACACTCAAAATGAATCATTGCATCTATGTAGCATATCTTAAGGGGGTTTTCATACTACAGCGGTTAGCTTTCAACATGTAGAGATAGGTAATTGAAGACTTTTTCTAAATAAATCAGTCTTTTGATTTTACCTTGGTGATGACATAAGAGGGATTTTATCTGCTCTGAGTGCACACAGGTTTCTCTTGTGATGTCCATATGTTCCTTCCCACTTAGACAGAGATCAAAGAGTGAAGTCACCATAGATGAAGCTCACTCTCAGAGCAGACTCGTTATCTCTAACAAGATTAGTTTTTGTTTACAGATAAGCCATTGTTTTCACTCCTCAGAGAACTTGTAGCTTTGTTTCCTAAAGATTGAATGTCCTGCACTTACATTTTTGTAATGTCTTATCTAGTTATAGGGAAGCTAAATATGATAGTCACTGCTATAGAACCACCCAAAGCCTGGCAAAGGCAGAGTCCGTGTAAAGCTGCTTGTTACTCAGTAAAACAGGGTGAAAAAACCTGTTTAAGTGACAACTGAGTTATTCTTCTAAAAAGCCCAACTCATATTCTTGCTTATATTCAACATGGCAGTATGAATGCAATAAATTGCATGTTTGTGTCACCAGGTTATGTGAAACATTGAAAAGGTCTCTTGCTGCTATATTTTGGGTCAAAAACCTGGAGAAAGATCTGATTGTAAATGGGGAGAGATTTAATCGCACTCCTGATCCTGAGTTAATCAGTCTAATTTGAGGGCATCCGGAAGAGTAAGTTGTAAGTTCTTCAAACAAGGCCCCAGGTCTGGTGGCAAATAGGTGCTGCTAACCTGTGGGGTCCAAGAACAGAGGACTACTGGTCCTCAGTGGTGTTGGGCAGTAGACTCAAACCATATGGGGGGATGGGAGAACCTGATGTTAGTTAGAGGCTAGATAGCCTAGATTTTATATTATTTTGTCGGAAAAATGATGTGCTAAACTTGGTTAAAGAATGTGTGCTGAACTTAAATAAGGTTGCTCAGGTGACTTTCAAATCTAATCTGCTGCATTGGAGTAACATGATTAAATATCCCAGAGTCCATTTAACCCGAAAAATAGCACCCCTGCGGTGTCACACCAGGGAGTCAAGGACTGATAAAAGACACAATACTTACGGACCTAAAACTTCCCAGAAATAACACTGGCCATACAGTAGATGAAAGCTAGATGATTTCGATAACATTTCGATAACATTTTTTCACCCAATAACTATTTTAAAATGAAGCTGGCAATTGTCAGTTGTGAAAAGTAAGCCACAACTGGATCAGAAAATGCACCATTTTTATAATTTCTGGATGCAAAGAAGAATATTTTACTCCACTGGCAACTCAGGGAAGGCACTAAATGTAACTGAAGAGACCCAACAGTTTAAGGAGACTCATTTTCATGCAATGCTCCATAGGAAAAGCATGAAAATCAGCTAATCCTTAAAGGGCAAAAAACCCATACTAGCCTAATTAAAATCTTCTCCAAATGGAAGAATGACCTATCTGTAGACAACAGTTTCAGAGTTCCTCAACTTTGTCAATACAGAACAGGGTACTGGTTGACTGCAAAGATACCTTAGATATGGCTCTGTAAGGTACTAATTTTTAATGAAGATACCTTGATGTGAGACTGGTTTCTTCCTTCAGGAGAGTTTTTTGCATCCTTTTTACCTATGGAGCATTGTCTGAAAATAAATCCAATCTAAAATCTCCAAACACCTGGGTATATTTAACATGTGATCTGTTCCAAGGCATCTTTCATGTCAACCAGTACCCTGCTCTATACTAATGAGGAGCAGGAACCCTGCAATGGCCGTCTTCAGATGGGTGACTAATTCTTATTATGATATTTGCTTTTTTCCTCTACACAACAAAGTATTTTATAAGATATTCATTTGTTTGCATATTTTATAAGATACACCAATCCACTGAAGAGGCCTTCTGAGAAATATGCATATACTCACTTTTTCTCCTCTCCCTCTCTTTCAGGATTGCCTCCAGCCACTCTTGCTTCTCCTCTGGTGTCTTTGCCATACAGACAAACCACTTGTTTTTTGCTGTGTTGTGTATCTTCCACCCATTTACTACAAGGTTACCACTGATATGGAAATCAGATAAAAGAGACAAAAATCTGTCATTCCAATAAAGACAATAGCACATTCAGGATTTTAGTATGACATGGGCTAATAAGTGTACAAGTTCTAAGAGATAACATTGTAAGCACTTGTATACAGCATGTCAAATATTGTATTGCACTAAGTATACACATATATCACATTTGCACTAATTTTAGTAATGATGATGCTCATAGTTTTCTGTTGCAGCAATCTACCCTATTTCTGATCTGTGAGTGATACAATGCTGTGCTGGTCTACAGACAACTCCTTTCATTTTATGGTGGATTTGTCCACTGACGTACAAATACAGGAAGGTATTTTGTCACATCCAAGCAACTGCATTTACTACAATTGGCTAAGTTGTAGAAATATTTTAAAAATGATAAATGGAGAAATTAGTGTCGTAGCAAAGGGTCTGAATACTTCTAATGTTATGATATTTTAGTTTTTTATTTTCAATACATTTGCAGATGTTTTTATAAACATGAATCTGCTTTGTTATTACAGATGGAGTAAAGAATAATGTGAAAAACTGAATATTATCTCTTTTGGAAAATGGCTGGTATGTAACAAATTGCGTAAAAATGTATGGGGTCCATAAACTTTTGGTAGACAAGTCTGACACAGTTATTGATAGAATTATAGATACATTTAAACTCATAGAAGAACAGATTTTTTCTGTTCAGGCTCTATTCACACAGGGGAATCCACACGGATGTCAACATCAGATGCATGCAGAGTCCACACTGAATTTCCAAAGGATTCTGCCTGG
This sequence comes from Phyllomedusa bahiana, assembly GCA_025379985.1. Taxonomy (NCBI): domain Eukaryota; kingdom Metazoa; phylum Chordata; class Amphibia; order Anura; family Hylidae; genus Phyllomedusa; species Phyllomedusa bahiana. The sequence goes on along the minus strand of JAODAL010014487.1, from coordinate 24,834 downwards.
AATCTACACTGACAAGCAAAAGTGTAACAATGTTTTGAACATTTGACTTTCAGGCTCCATATCTCATTATCTACTACAGCTTGAAATGTGAGACTACCATAATTTACAGATAATCATCTTGGCTATCTCATACATGAATTTTACTTGCAACAATTTAGCATATGCTGTTTTATGCAGATTCTTGTCATGTAACTATATTTTTACTGTTTTGCTCCTAAAGATCTAAATTTTTATTTTTATTACTTTTTTAGTATTTTATAAATCCAACTTTGACTTTCAACACTGCCTGAATCCTTCTGGGCATGCTCTCGATCAGATTCAAGCAAGTCTCGACCAAAATCTTATCCCAGATCACTTATACACATTCCTAATATTGGTGCATACTGTTTGACTCACTTCGGTACGAATCCATTGGGTTGTGGTCTGTGGGGGACAATCCTGCAACTCTACTTCATAGTAATTGAACCATTTCTTCACCAACGTATTATTATTATTTATTTTTTAAACGCTGTTAATTCTAATACAGAAAAAGAGAGGACCCTGACCACGAGTGCTTACAATCTACAACGAAGAATGAGGAGACGGAAGGGTTATTGTAGGTTGTAGGCTATTCTGAAGGGATGGGTTTTCAGGTTGCACTTGAAATTAGAATCTGATGTGTTTTGGTAGTGAGTTCCAGATAATGAGGGATACGGAGACGGTTGTGAGAGGATCTGGCAGGAGGAGAGCTGAGAAGGGTCTGTGAGAAGTGGAGATTTCATGGAGAGGTATCCTAAGATTAAGGCAGAGATGTATGGAGGGGACAGGTTATGGAGAGCCTTGTAAATCATTGTAAGAATCTTGAATTGAATTATTTGAGAAATGGGTAGCTGGATGATGGATTCCGATCAGACCTCTAAGTCTTGATGAAGCCAGGTTAGCTGGAGAAACATGTCAGCGAGGTCAGATATGATGTTTTAAATTGTGATTTCTCACCTCTGTCTACAAGTGTCACCTGCTGCAGACAGTGTCACAAGGGGGCCTTATTTGTTCTGTGTCCATGAGATTGGGGACGACTGCCCAGGTGGTAGGCTTGGGATCCCTTACTGGAGTTAGTAATTTGCTATAGATATAAGGCTCTCCTGCTAATAGGTGGTGCTCCACCAGACTTGATAATAGAAAGGGAGTTATTCCCTCTTTCAGAAGCAAAAAGGGTTAAATGATGAGGTGAGAGATCAGGTTTTTAAATAGTGTGTATAGAGGTTAAGAGTTATATATAATAAAAGTTACGTTTTAGTGTTTAACAGATAGAGAACTGATAGAGTTTAAGTTTGCCTACGGCAAAATAGTAAATACAGGTTGTAATTTGTAACAATGCAGTTACATGACAAGAATCTGCATAACTAAGTATATGCTAAATAGTTGTAAGTCAAACTGATGTATGAGATAGTCAAGATGATTGTCTATAAAATAATGGCAGCCTCACGTTCAAAGCTGTAGTGGATGGTGAGATATGGAGCCTGAAAGTCAAAAGTTCTAAACATTGTTACTATTTTTCTTGTCACTGTATGTCCCTTTATATGTAATCAGGTAGACAGGACATGAATTAGCTCTACTGAATAGTAAAAACTGTGATGAAATCTGCTGCTACTAAGCGAGAATGTGCATCAGAAATCCAAGGTTACATCCAAAGTTTTATCCTGCCTTTCATCCATCAGACTACTAAAATGTAGTCACATTCTGATAACGGGAAATACTGTACACTGACAAGACAGCGGTTTCATTTGGTATCATTGCCTTTTCTCTATATCATAACCTGATATTTCAATATGTAATAGAGTAGTCCTGGCTTGTTTGCAGCAATGCAACCATTTCTTTGTTTAGGATTAGTGTAGTGGTCATAACTGTTGTCACAAATACTACAATCTTCTTATAATTTATATTGGTATCAATATTTTGCCTTCCTGTCTCTACCAGTAAATAATGTAGGCAAAAATAATACTGGCTACCTGTTTCTCCGTGTTAATGTGGTTATCTTTAGTCATCTAGCTGTGATGTTTTCAGTGCTGTTTGTAGCCTCATTTCTCTGCAACTGAGCAGCAGCATTTCTTGTCTGAAATCTGTTTTCTTTTGCTCTGTGAAACTAAAACCCTCAGGACCCTTTGAAATGCATTTTCTATTTCCAACCTCTGACAAATGCTAGCCCCTTGTTAAAAACCCTGGGAGTCAGGAACAAAGGAGTTTGGCTTCAAAGGCTGCACTGAAAAAACAAATCCCTTTGATCACCTGATCTCCTGGACTCCACACAAAGCTGTTTTCTGACAAAGTGACTAAGCGTTCTTTCATCGAGCATGTAAAGCAAAACTGTAGGAAACCCACAGAAAATTTAATAAGATAATTACAAAAGTAACTAACTTTGGAAGAGATATTATTTAGAAACATTTGTTTTCCAGTGAACAAACCCTTTAAGTTTTTATGCACAGATAATAATGCCTGTTTCCTTTTGTAAATTCTATAGGAACATATGTTACTTCCTTAATGATCCAGAGTAACCAAGGTGTGAAACATGCACAGACTGGGAGTGACTCAATGAGGCCCTGCAGCCATACTGACTGCAGTGCATCTTGCTGGAGAGTAACAAGGGGAGAATCCACAGAGTGAATATGACGATAGCATTGGTTCCACAGATGCTCAAATGGGTTATGGTGCGAGAAATTAGGTGACCAGGGGCAATACTTGGAAGTGTTGATTATGATCTTACAACAAATATAAGACATTTCTAGCCAAGTGACATGTCATGTTGTCTTGCTGGAAGATTCTTTCTGTCACAGGGAAGACAATCAGCATGTATGGGTGCACATGTTCTGCAAGAATGGATTAAAGGGTTTGTCTCACTACAAAGAATAGCTTTCAAAGTGTAAGGAACACTAAATGAAGATGTTTTCCAAATATATTGCGTTGTTCATATTTTTTTTGTTAAGGAGCTACAAGTGATTTTATCACCTTCCTGGCTCTCTCTGGTTCCCCAAGTAACTGACCTGTGTATTCCTTATCCCCTGCTGTTTGTTTTATCTGATAGCAGGGAGTGACGTCATCACACCAGGTCGTGACAGAACAGAACTCTGGATAGTGAAAGGGTGTAGGGTGTCAGTCCCTCCTTGCACACATTTTTGCCAACATTCACTTCTCACATCACTGGCACACAGGGCGACATGTATGATCGGGCTTTTCGCCTGTTTTTTGATGTATACTGCGCCTCCCGGCCCGAATCCCCCTGTCGGACGCAGAGATGCAGTGTTAGGCGCAGTGTTCGCCACTTTCAGCTGCGCCCCGCATGAAGGGGTGGGCAATGGGCGTGGTGTGGGCGCGGGGTAGGCGTTCCGGGGCGGGACGCGGCGTGCTCGAAAACTCCGAGGCATGTACGATCGCGAGTCAGCAAAGTGGGGCGCATTGCAGCGCTCGGCAGCTCCGACAGGCAGACCTGGTTGATTCTGGTCTAAATGCTCCGGCGGAGGCGAAGTGAAGCAAGAACGGAACATGCGAGGAAGCATAGAAGATCGCAACAGAAATCTCGGCGATCAGCTCCGTGCGGCATGGAGTATGATTCCAAAAAAATCGCCTGTATAAAGGCGGAAAACATTCTCAGAAAAGAGCTTAAACCTCAAAAATAAAAAATACATAAAAAAAAAAACTTTCCAAAAATCTAGAACAGCGCAACATCAAGAATTAGGATATTGGAAATTGCCGGAAATACAGTAATTCAAATTCTGAAAGCTATTCTCATTGGTCGGCAGAAACCGGCCAATCAGAATAGGAGTGACAGGGACCCATTATAGCCTATGGAGAAGTTTGAACCAATCAAAATCAAAGGCGGGACAGTTCAAAATACAGTAAAAATGCTGAAAAGAGCTGATTGGCTGAGCTAGCGGTGGCTTGGCTATACCAGCCAATCAGAGCGCGAGCTATTTCTCCCATTGTAGTCTATGGAGAGATGGGCGCATCTTCTCTAAAAATAAAGCAGTTAAATCCCTAACAACGCGTTTGTCGCCGAGACCGGGGCTACATAAGGAATTGCAATAGAGAGAATTGCCGGGAAATACAGTAATTCAAATTATTTAAGCCCTTCTGATTGGTCGGCATAAACCAGCCAATCAGAATAGGAGCGACAGTGGCCCATTCTAACCTATGGAGGAGAATTGACAAATCAGAATAGGAGTGACAGGGACCCATTCTAACCTATGGAGAAAATTGACCAATCATATTCAAAGGCGGGACAGTTTCAAAATACAGTAAAAATGCAGAAAAGAGCTGATTGATTGAAGCGGCGGGGGCTCGTCCAGCTTAGCCAATCAGAGCACAAGCTACTATCTCATAGAGAAATTCAGAGCGAGCTCTGTGATTGGCTAAGTTAAAAGAGGCGCGGTTATTTGGACCAATGGGAGAGCGAGCGACCGACCCTCCTATGGGTTTTCTAATGCAATCTGAAATAAAACTGTACATGGCCGAAATCAAATGATAAGACTGCAGACGTTGTACCAATGTGTATAAAAAATTAACAATAATATGGGGGTAAAGAAAAAAAAATATTAATTCACTAAAATCATTTGTATTTCTTTATTTTCGTTACACCCATACTATTGATCCCTGCACTACCTCGGGCGGCGAATCATAGGCGCGGTCCCGCACTGCGCCCCAAACACTGGTGAGACGCGGCGAACTTTACATAGGATTATGAGCGCGCCGCCGGCGCCGACATAAATCAGGCGCAAATTTCGCCGGAAAACCGGCAGAAAGGTGCGCCCCGACGTGGCGAGATTCATACATGTCGCCCATACTGCTCTTCAGTTTTCATGTTGCTCTTTTCCAGTGGAGCCATTTAACCCCTCATGATGCCCTTTTACCACAGCAGCATGCTTACAGATCACCAGCTGTGCAGCTTTGAAATACTGCCACCATCCCAGGCCAAAAGCCAATAATCATCACTTTTTGCAACTCTTTTACCCATGACAACAATGAGGTGAGGACATCGCATCGCGCACCGTATATATCTGCCAAACCAGCTCACCACAAACATCTCCTTCATTAGTTACCCTCTGCCAACACTGAAAGTAGGAACTGGTCATAATAATGTGAATCAACTGTGTAGTTACATACAGCACTGTTTCTCCCACTCTCCTTGTAAAAGCTATAAATATATATTACTGCCTACTTTTTATGTTTTTCTAGAAATGCTTTGGTACATAAAGTGTTGCATCCCTGCCTAACACTAAGCAATGAAAGTAGGAACTTTCAGATAAAAAAGATGGTATAAAAATAAACAAGGCTGCCAGGCTCAAGATTATAAAAATTATTATTTTTCTACATTTTACACAAGAAGACAGTATTGCATATCAGCATGCAGCTTTTTACTGGCAGGATTATAGAGGTTACTGGAGTTTTTCTTAATATCTACTCAAAAGTGTGAAAGGAGCTGAGTGTTTTGTTTTTTTTGTTAATAGATTTGTAAAGAACAGCAAGCTCCTAGTGAAACTAGTAAGATGTGATAATTAAAATGGTTGGCGGTAACAATCTGACATTAAAGGGAGAGTTGCTTGCACACAGCGTATCATTTTACTTATAAGATATAATAATTAGCTAAAAAGAAAACTTTGAAAAACAAGATTGAAAAAAACAGGAAAAATTGTATGACACATGAATATGATTTCTTGAACCGTGTAGATTCAACGGGATTGAGATTGTAGGTTTGTTCTTAAAGGGGTTTTCTCACCATGCTGTTTCACAGTCACGAGCAGATTTTCACTTACTTGTCAGGCTGTGTGTGGTTTTATCGCACTGATTAGCATATTTAGTTCCCCAATTGTCAAGGAAGCAAGGTGGGATGGACTTTGTGGTACAGGGCGAGCAGAGAAGACCTGGTCTGTAGGCAGCAAGCAGGTCAGGGCAGGTGGCAGGCAAAATGTGGTCAGGTCACATGCATTAATGTCAGGTCAGGAAGCAGGCAGAGAATAGTCGTGGTCACAAACAGAGGTCAAAGTCCAGGTAACATTAGCATAAAGACACTAGGCACAAGGGAAACACCAATACACTAGTGAGGATGAAAGGGGAAAGTGACCTAAAAAAGGGTCCAATGCTGGCCCTTTAAATTTCCTAGTGAGCAGATAGAGTTGGTGAGCTAAAGTGGAGCAGGAACAGGGGGAGGTGAGTAATGAATGGACCAGGAGGAAGAGACATGAGCATGTCCACGGTGCAGAGTGGGGACTGTGGCGCGCATCGTGACACCAATAATTAGCTGAGACATTACAAAGACATAGGGCCAGGAGATTTAGGGCGACATGTATGAACGGGGCTGCGCCAGATATCTGGTGTCTTTACAGCCCGATATCAGGCACAGCCCCATTTATTCATTTTCAAATCTCCCACATGCCACTCGGGGCCCATTACATCACCTGCGGCTCTTTGTAATGTGCCCGATCTCGGGGGGGAGGAGGGGTGCGGGAGATGGGGTGCACTAGAACCGTAGCAAAGATTACGTGGACTTTGTGGAACTGCATCTCTGGAGCTCCTCAACAGTGATCTTGGGCTTCTTCTTTACCTCTCTCACCAAGGCTCTTCTCCCACGATTCCTTAGTTTTTGCTGGACGGCCAGGTCGAGGAAGAGTTGTGGTCGTCCCAAACTTCTTCCATTTTAGGATTATGGAGGCCACTGTGCTCTTAGGAATCTTGATCGCTGCACAAATTCTTTTGTAACCTTTGCCAGAACTGTGCTTTGCCACAATTCTGTCTCCTTGGGCAGTTCTTTTGAACTCATGATATTCATGTGCTCTAACATGCACTGTGAGCTGTGAGGTCTTATATAGACAGGTGTGTGCCTTTCCTAACCAAGTCCAGTCAGTTTAATTAAACACAGCTGGACTCAAATGAAGTAGTAGAACCATCTCAAGGAGGATCAGAAGGAAATGGATAGCATGTGAGTTAAATATGAGTGTCACAGCAAAGGGTCTGAATACTTATGACAATGTGATAGTTCAGTTTTTCTTGTTTAATACATTTGCAAAAATATCTACATTTCTTTTTTTTTTTCAAGATGGGGTGTGTAAATTAATGAGCAAAAAGATGAACTTTGGATCTTACCAAATGGATGTAATTTAGTTAGAAACACCCCCTTCATATTTAGTTTGTAGAGTGTGTATTTCTAGATTATATGAAATTCTGTGAATACCCTAATTCCACACTATGAGTATAAGACTTTTAATACATGTGGCAGTGCAACAGGGCTTATACCTGGCGATGCACCTAGGTGATACATCCATCATCTTCACAACATGAACATGACATTATAAGTAAAGCTCTGGTGATTTCAATGAGCATTTGTTTAGGATACAGTATCAGGGATTTTCAGCTATGGAAAATATTATAGGTTTTTGGGCACAATATAGTTTTGGACACTGGAGAAGGTCTGGGATCTCCTTGATATGTCAAGAGGTGTTAATGAGCTAAAACAAAGGCTTCTGGCCCAATGCAAGATTTACAACAGGACCTGCAATAACTATGTGTCATTTACAATACTGGGCAGAAGGACTTTTGGGCCCTTTTTTGATCAGTGCCAAGTACTACCCCTATAGATACACCCCTGAAAAAGTGGCATGCAGAGCAGAATTATGTGCCATTTTTCCATGGGGATGTACAGCATGCATACATTATGTAGATATAGAAAGTCTATATGGAAATGCTATATGAAACGCTAGGGCCCCTATACATACAGTATAGTCCATAAGATAGCATTCATGTACAAAATATTCAGCACCTCTTTAACTTTAAATTGTAGATACAAATATTCTGGACTTTGTTTTATGTTAGATAAATTAGTGCAAACTATGTTCCTTTGGACAAGCCAGAAAGTAGTCACATATTGTATGCTCAAGCTGGGAAATGTCAGCTTCTTCTAGAATGTATTAGCAAGTCTATCAGGAAGTGGATGACTAAATATTCCATCTCTAAGTCGTACTCCTGTTCCCAGCAGATGTGTATTTGTATGCTTCCAGGGAGAAAAATGAACAATTGTCTGCCCTATTGTGCAGCCACATTCCATAACTCAAAGGCACAATATTAGCCATTAGAGCAATAGTTACATTAGTACTCAATAAGAGACCAAAAAGGGCAAATCACAGTCTATACCAAGAAAACATGCATACATCAGACTGTCAGCAACCTTTGTCCAATATCATTTAGCTTCTATCCATTTAATTTCTTAGGGATAATTAACCTTTGTATCAAGAAAGCAAGTGGCACATTAGATTGCCCTATTAGGATTTATTTTGCCAATATTGCACATTGAATTTTCTGATATAAGAATTATTTTCATTGCATGCTTTCACAATAGGAATCACCTATAAGACTGACGACGATTCAAAAAAATTGCACATATTCACCAGCTGTCAACTATGACAGAGTCTAGTGCATAAGGCCATAGCGTCCACTGATCCACACTTCTAGATGGGTTTTATAAGCTGTTAGAGCAGGACCTTCTTAGTAATGTAAGAAAATATGGCAAATTCATCCAGTTTAAAAATATTTAGCACTTCGATAGATATCACTAAGAAAATGGCATAGACCAATTTAGTCATTGGCACCTATTATATTTTTAATCCTGTAGGCTGGGATAATTCTAGCTTCCACCATTGAAACACTTACAAAAGTTGTATATAATTACTATAACTTCTGTGGTGCCAACAGAAGGTCCTATTTTTTCTGAATAAATGAATCAGTGTCATTTAATAACACTGTCTTAAAATGTCCTTTGATGGTTGTTGTATAACAATATAGTTAAAAGGGCTTATAAGAATTTTTTCTTCTAGAAACAGAGCCACTGTTTTACATAGATTGTAGGTGATATTGCTGCATAGTCACAATTTTTAAATTTGGCTTAACTGCAATACCAGGCACAATCCAAGGACAGGAGTGGAGCTGTTCCTAAAAACAAATAATCCTTTGAAGGACACAGTATGTGCCACTTGTTTTATTGATACCTAATATGTCTCCTAGGACTTGTTCACACAACGTTTTTGTGATCCGTTTTTGTGATCCGTTTTACGGATCCGCAAAGTGGATCTAACAATTGTCAGTGTGATTAACATTGAGTTCAATGGCAAAAGCGCATCGCTGTTCTCACGGGAGATCGGCGATGCACTTTTGAAGGCTCTCCTGCACTGCGCTTTTCAGATATGCTTTAAAACTTGACATGTCAATTCTTCTTGCATTCTACGTAAGTGAAAGCCCATAGGAGATAATGGATTGTGCTTTTGGCACCTGTCCAAAAGCGCTCCACACTCTGGGCACGTATCGGCAGCACTTTGCTTCCTGAAAGCGGATGCGAAAAGTGCAGTAGGCGGCCGGACGGGGCATCGGCGGTGAGCGGCGGCTGGACGGGGCATCGGTGGCTGTATGGGGCATCAGCAGTGAGCGGCGACTGAAAGGGGCATCGGCGGTGAGCAGGGAGATGAGGTGAGGTGCTGCAGGGAGATGGATGGATGGGTGGGTGGTGAGGTGCTGCAGGGATCGAGGAGATGAGATGAATGGGCTGGGCCGAGCCGGCTGTGCGGCCGCTGCTGGGCTCGGCTGTGAGGCGCAGGCAGGGAGATGAATGGGTGAGGCGCAGGCAGGGAGATGAATGGGTGAGGCGCAGGCAGGGAGATGAATGGGTGAGGCGCAGGCAGGGAGATGAATGGGTGAGGCGCAGGGAGATGAATGGGTGAGGCGCAGGCAGGGAGATGAATGGGTGAGGCGCAGGCAGGGAGATGAATGGGTGAGGCGCAGGCAGGGAGATGAATGGGTGAGGCGCAGGCAGGAGGGAGGGAGGGAGGGAGAGAGAGAGATATTGCCCCTCTCCCAAAAACGTATCCGGAAAGTGGATAGTAAAAGGAGTCAAAAGTATCAATACGATCCAATAAAGTACAACTGTTGGTTTTTCGGATACGCTTTCCGGATGCGCTTTTCACACCTCAAAAACGGATCCGTAAAAAGGATCCAAAACGTTGTGTGAACAAGCCCTTATTCTGTATCATGGGAAAACAGCAATGTTCTCTCTAAAACTGTTCTGCACTATACGTCTCATGTATTTTATCTCCTCGACTAACTGCATAAAACCTAGAAATGAAAAACAAAAAATCAATAATCACTGGACAACAACTAAGTCTATAAGAAAGATAAATATGAGCATTGATTTCAGTATATTGTGTTACCAACACGATATCAGTGGCATTAGTGTAAATTATTTTTGGAAAAATCTAGTTTTATTCATTGTATCCTTTGACCTCGATCTGCTTTAATAATACGAAATGCAGTTGGTGAGATTGAAGGGCCTGTATTGAAAAACTTACTGCATGTCAGAGATCAGGACCATTTGTTCAGTTTCAATCAAAGCTGCTGTAATCATTTGTGTGGCAAGTAACACAATTTATTTCTAATTCAAAAGCATCAATATGCAATCTGTATCACAGATGAAGTTTCTAGAGCAATAAAAAGTTAATAAAGTAGCAGTAAAGCCATATTTCCAATTATTAATTCCTCAATAAACGTGTGACTTTAGTAACAGCTGCATAAAGTGATATAAATTGTGAGCCATAAGAACAGCAATTAAATATCTCTGTTTATGAAACCAGATGCTTTGTTATAGCTAATTTGTAAATGTAAAGAAATTATGTTCATTTGCAAAATGTCATTTACAGTGAGAAGGATATTAAACCTGCAATCAACTTTTGGAATATATACAATACACAACAGAATGAGAGGGATGGTTCATTTATTTACTAGAATTAATTTGCTTAATTTTATTAAAACTTTCATTTGATTTGCCCTTGTGGCATAAGTTGGACTGGATATACGTCAGGATGCTATTTAAGTGGTTATTCACTGAGGCACTTTTATATGTACAATCCTCAAATATTCCTTGGGCTTTTTGCAGTTTCATATCAGTAATTTGATGCCAGGAAGCTCAGTAGTTCTGAGTGTCTCAATACACAGGAACCCGCTCTGTGTCAAGCCCGGGAGATCAGGTGACCAAAGAGGTTTGGCTTTTCTTCATGGCAGCCTTTAAAGCCAATACCGCTTTGGTACTGCCTTTCAAGGCTTTAATATAAGGTAGAAAATAGGAGGTGTTAACTGAGACTGAGGTTGGGAGGTAGGAAGATAGACAAAGCACAGGAAAGAATTTAGGGGCTTTAGTTTTACTGGGCTAAGGGAAACTGCTACCAGATAGGACATGCTGCTGCTCAGCTGCAGAGAAAGGAGGCCACATACTGCATAGGGAAAGCACAAAGTAGCACAGATATTACGAGAAGATTAACAGAGATTCAGGTAAGACTATGGAGTTTTTTTTGCAGACAACACCCTTTAATATGGTGTGAAATCCCATTTAACACAAGTCTTCAGTTTAAAGCTGAACTGATGATGGCAGAAAGGGAACAACTAGCTTTCGAAGGACCCATCATTTTCCTTATGTCTTACCATATTAATGGACAACGAAACTACATCTCTGTGTCATCCTCCTGCTGTACAACACATTTACATGTCTAGATTCTGGCTCCATTTAGATGAATATGCTGATAACTGCTCAGGAATATATGGGTGTGAGATTGCTATTTACATATATTTGCATGAAGAGAGATAATTTAGACATAAAACCATTTCTGTTGATGAAGATTCTAAGACTGCATGTGTTAACTTTATTCACTTGCCAGCTTGCACAGTGTGAAATTGTTTTTTTTGTCAGTGCTGACAAACATTTTACTGGACTTAGTTATATACACACCGGTTCCGTCCTCAACATTTTCCACCTCCATCACTTCTGTGTTAATTCGGCATCGGAAAAGATAGCGGTGCCCATCTGTATATGCTTTGCTGTCCTTCAAACGTCTGCAAATGAAACAAAATGTACCTTAATTGCTCTAACAGGAGAGTGCATGCATTTACAGATTTCATATACAGTTTTCAGTGCCACATTGCAAACAAAAGTAATTTATTTGTAATTGTGCTAAAATAGGACTATGCAGGCTTATTTTTTCTCCAAATTCTCCATATTCCCCTTCATATTTTTGAGTTAAAATACTTTAAAAGTGAACCTGTAAGGTATTTTATGCTACCTTATCTGAGAGTAGGGAGAGATAGAGGTAGAGAAGCTGAGCTCTGTGATATAAAGGTTTATATCATTTGGAGCAAGATTTCTGGGTCAAAAGCAAGGAAAATCCTGATGAAAGTCCTGCTTACCAAGCCCAGATATAGTGTTTGACAGATTTCCCTGTTTCAATGTGTGTACAAAGCAAACTGTCAATCACTGTATGTGGGCAGGGTGAGCAGTACATTCACTTTCTCTTTTAGGATTTACTCTGCTTTCTACTCAAAACCTTATATATCACAGAGCTCAGCTTCTTATCTATCATATTCTGCTCTCTGATAGGGTAGCAAAAATCACCTGGGAGGTTTACTTTAAGGCCCTTTCACACGGCTATAATGCCGATATATTTTAGTGTCTGTATTGCCTAGAACTTGTGGAGTTCTACCAGACTTAAATCTCCATAGTTTTAGTCAGTTCAGTAAAAACAAAAGAACCATAGCCAAAGTCATAGCAGAGGTAAAGAAGGTCCATTCAGGTTTGAGAGTAGGAAATACTTAGCTGATGACCTTCATTTACCTATCACTGATTTATGAGCTCTCTGATATAACTATTTCTGCTTATGCTACTATTTCAGTTCGTATCATTACTTGGTGGGACCCATCTCATTTTAAGAGGCCCATGAATTCTAGTTACACCCCTGGGGCCACCTCTTACATTTGTGACAAATACATTTTTGAATCTAGAAGATTTCCATTTCTACGGCTGGGCACAGGTACAAGTTGACTTATATATTGTTGATTTTTATATCCCCCCTGTGGCTTGTGCTAGACATATAACCCACTATTTATTTTACTAAGGCACAGAAATGATAGTTTTGCGCCCCTATAAAACGTTTTTTTTTGTAGTGTAATAAATAGTGAGTCCTTAACTAAATATATTTTCCCATTGGCTTATGATTCGGAACCAACAAGGTTTCATATTGTCTTGTGCTTTTTTCCAATTAGTTAAACGGGTGTTCCCACCTAAGACTTTAATGGAATATTGATAGGATATGCCATCAGAATCTGAAAGGTGTGCCATGTGCGGCTGTACTCAGAACTCCCATAGAACAGTAATAGAGAGCAATGTGCAAGCATTAGTGGCTCTGTGGCTTCTCCACCGACACTTTCTGGTCCCATTCCAGAGATAGGTGGGACTCCCCCTTAATTAGACTTTGATGGCATATCCTATTGATATGTATCCAAGTTTATGGTGGGAACATTCCTTTAAGGTTTTAACCGTCATGTCACTTTACATCAAAATCTAAAATGAAATATTTTTAACTGTAAGCAAATTCTGTTCATTTAATAAAGCTATATTTTAATCTTACACAATTGCTGATTTTTCACCATCATGATGTTGTCAGTATAACTTATATACAAGAGAGGACAGTATATTTAATATAGTTTAAATACTACTGTCAGCAAATTTACTTGCTATCTATATCCCTAGTTTCCCAAAGGAAACACAAGAATGTAGATTATTTATCTAAAGAGAAGTAGAGGGCCAAATGCAAACAATTTACATAACTCTAGAGACTTCCACAAGACTTCCTTAATGTCATAATGTCTTCAGTATACTATATTTGGAATTGTAGATGCAACCAGCTAAGTACATTACTGAATAGTTACTTTACTAACTCTTCCTCTCATTTAGGCTGTGTTCTGATGTTCAGCTTTTTAGATGCAGCTTTTGAAGCCTAAATCAAGAATAGATCATAACTTGAGGACACATATTAAGGAAAGACCGAGACTTCTCCATGTTTTAAATCCATTCTTGGTTTTGGCTCCATAAGTGGAATCTAAAAAGCAGAACAATTAAAGGCAGCCTCAAGGTTTCTAGCTGAAAAAAAGTCTAAACCAAAATGTCAAGTGTATTATCAAGGTGAATCTAGTTTTCCATTAGTCTATTTTTGTGCAATTATTATTATTTTTTTTTTTTTCAAGTCTTTTCGGCAACCTTGATGAGGAGCAATGGACACACCATGATAGAAGTTTTCTCCAGGAAATTATTTTTCTTACGCGAAAGGCCATAGCACTAAGGTGGATGGGAAAGAGACCACCTTCGCTATCTTAATGGAAAACTCTGGTAAATCCTGTAATCCTCTACAATATGTTTGTGTATGGACATACAAAATGTGCAGAGAAATTTCAAAAGGAGTGGGGCCGTTTGTGCGACTCGTCACTCACTATGTGTAAATCACGTACAGTCATGGACTTACTTGCCACTTAGATGAATGTCTGAAATATGATGAATCTGCAGAACTAAGCAGATGCTTAATAATTGCAAGTCAAATTTATGTATACAATGGGTAAGATGATTGTCTATAAAAATGATGGTAGTTTCATCTTCAAACCTGTAGTGGATGGTAAAATGTGGAGCATGAAAGTCAAGAGTTCAAAACATTGTTACCATTTTGCTTGTTATTGTATGGTCTAAATAGCTTAACTATATTGTATCATAAAGAGATAAAAAGCCAGATGTAACCATTTTACTACAGTTAAGTTATCACTTAAACATGTGCCATGTATGAGGGAGTCAGGAGTCGGAGTTAGGGAATTGAGGAGTCGGAGCTTTGGCTTACTGAATCCACAGTCCTGCTTACAAGGCTATAGAGTGTTTTTGATATAAAGTAGAGATTCATTCAAAGAAATTGGTTGCTATTATCTAATAAAATGGCTACGTTCGAAGGCTAGGAGGCCTTCACATATGGCAACAATTGTAAGCACTGCTTAACAAGGGTTTCGAAATATTCTGTTGGAATATGGATGATATGTATACTATTGTACCATGAACAAAATGTTATGACTCAATTATTGTAAGTTTGTCGTTTTTAATAAATGGAGTTAAAAAAAAATCATCAGGTTGTTCTTGTGTAACATCTACAGCATTTTCCATACAAAGGCTCTGCAGAGAATAACATTTTGTACATAACCAACATGGAGACTTATGAAGCTCAGATCTGCTGGAGATCAATTGATTCTTGAGGGTCAAGTAGCTAAAATGGTTGATTGGGATCGATACTGGAAGCTGAAGATACGGCAGCATTACATGACACTCATTCAGTTGGTGCCAGCTCCTCCACTGAATGGACACTCTTTACAGTGACTCTTTACTCTGTTTAATACAAGGGGTCCAAAGTGAAAAAAACCCTCTCTAATACATATTTATCATATAATAGCGTTTATAGCTATCTGACAACCTTTACTCTACACAGGTGCTTCATTCATTTTCCTCTAAGCAGCTACATATCTTAAGATATGTAAATTTTTGGGATAAAAAACAAACTACTCATTCTACAGCACAACTTTGCCACCTTTCTTTAAAGCAGACACTATACTAACATAACCTGAAGTATGATAAATAAAGATTATTGCTCTCTTCCATTCATCAGCTCATGTACTGTAGATGTCACCATATTTGGGTGATATGCCCTAAGGATATGCCACATTTTGCTTAAATACAATATTCTATGATGACTCAACACTTGAGTCATAGAAACCTATGGGCAAAAAAGTGAGTTTTAGACCAAAACCATTTCATACATGGTACATGGTTTTACATTCTATTATGTTGTTATTGCCCTTTGCCTAAAACTTTGCCTAATACTTACTGTACCCAATATGTGAAACGTACACTGCAATTAAAAGAACATTTCAGGAAAAACGAAATAATGGTTAGTGCAAGGTGTTAGGTGACAGAAGTCACGCACCACTCCTAGATAAAACCTAGTATATCAGATTTCCTTGGATTTTTCTTTAGAAAGTCTATGTGTTCCTTACTTCTTACTGTTGCATTTTTCTTTATTTAAAAAAAAAAAACTTTCACAATTTTTAATCTACACAAGCAATATAGACTACACAAATATGGTGTTAAAAGTACATTTAATATCTTACAAAAGTATATTAAACATTAGGAATGAATTGGCTTTTCATGCTGTTTGCTAAGACTTACCGATGTTTTCTTTTGCAATATACTAAAAGGTTATCAAAAAGAAAGAAAATCCGCTCCTGGATATTCCCAGAGGAAATTTTTAAAAGGACTCCTTGCATCAGCATTTCAGTGCAAGTATCTGTTATGTTGGACCCCTAATAAAGCAGACAAAAAGAAAGAAATCATATTAACTGCTGAATAGGAAGACTATTATTGTAAGAGAAAATGGTATTTTTATCATTGCAATCAGCACAAGCAAACAAAACCTAAAAGATTTCACAGGCAATGAGCTCTCCAGGAATGTCACTGATTCCTTTTTTTTCTTTTATTTTTGTGTACGTAAAAGGAGAAGCTATAACAATGCTTAGTTTGAATAATATAAGCAGAAATTTATAACAATAGTATAACAAAGAAACGGATAACAAAGTGTAAAGATATGGGACTGACATCACTCCAAGGGCAACAATGTAAAAACGGAATGGGATCGTCACAGGAATTCATTTGATTTATTAAATAATGTATTAGTATTGTTTTTCTATGTTGATGTTTTAATACAAAAACAAAAAAAATAGCTGACATTTTTGCCCTAAATGTTAACAGTATTGTCTGTCTAGAGCAATATATATTTGTTGTTACTTTATAAGCTTATGACATGGAGTCCTACTGTTAGCATTTAGTTATAATGTGTTGGAAAAACCGGCAGCAAGTCTGCATTTATCCTACAGCGCCATCACAGGGGAAACTTAGCATTACACAGCTCCCATTAAAATCAGTGGCCTGTCTGCATAGCATATGCTGGTTCCTCTAGAGCTAAAAAAAACCTCTTGGTAGCTGTTCTCGAGATGAGGGTCCTGAAAATAGGATCCCCCTCTATTAAAAGATCACTGCTGGAAAAACTGGTATCCTAACATAATAATGTCATGGATAGTGCAGGGCAGGAGGGGATGGTGCCTGAGTTCTCTGGTCAGTGTTTAGTTTTTTTTTTTCCCTGAGCCATATACCATCAATGAAGGCCTTGCAGCATTCATAGTCAATGTTAATTTGCCATCTGCAGATTTCATCCCTTGTATTACAATTGTGACAACTATTCCATGCTGCAGATTTAAAAGTCCTCATGAATTTTGTCCTCCATGTACGAATGGGGATTTTAAAATCACATTTGCTATTAAAGGCCATGTCTAAAATTGTTTACCTGTGGGTTTACCTTAATATTGCAATAACAATTGTATCTTAATCATGGAAAAATTGAGGCCTGCTTGCAAGCGGGCTAAAAACCAATTCCCAATAGGATACAGAAAAGCCACAATGATATATAGGAGAGTTTCCACCAATGCAATGTACTAATAAGCAGACCACTCGTCGCAGTGGGTAGAGGAAGGCTTGTGACTTTTCAATGTTATTATGGTGCATGTGTGATGTCAGCACGCCGAGCCACGCTCCATAAGTCTCCATTTAACTAGGACACAGATGTAAGTCAGAATTATGTAAGTCGGGGACTGCCTTTATATGGGACCTATGTGGGAGAAATTGAGCTAATACATACATTATGCTTGTGACATTTTCTTTGGCTTTTTCTTGAATCGGTCTGTATGTGTTATCTCTTAAAGTGTACTGTAAGAAAATTATTTTCTGATTTCATGCTATAAGCTTTATGCTGATTTTATGCTATATTTGTAGGCCATTACTACAATTTTTAGTTGGGAATATACAAGTTCTGATTATAGTATTATTCATACTTGCCAACTTTTGAAAATGAAAAAGCAGGAGATGTTCGTGGGCAAAAATTTGCATGGACACGCCCATCTTGATGGTATGCCATGCCCCTTCAAAAAGCCACACCCACTCCACCTAACTGCATAACGGCTTTGGAAGAAAGCCAGGTAGATGCCCTTATGGCCAGGTAGTAACCCCCATAAGCAGGTAGTGCCCCTTACAGGCAGGTAGATGCCCCCTTGTAGCCAAGTAGATGCCCCTCTGTAGCCAGGTAGGTTGCCCCCCTTTGTTAGCCAGGTAGGTGCCCCCCTTTGTTAGCCAGGTAGGTGCCCCCCTTTGTTGCCAGGTAGGTGCCCCCATTGTTGCCAGGTAGTGCATTGTTGCCAGGTAGTGCCCCTCTGTTGCCAGGTAGTGCCCTCTGTTGCCAGGTAGTGCC
Organism: Phyllomedusa bahiana; assembly: GCA_025379985.1. Lineage (NCBI taxonomy): Eukaryota > Metazoa > Chordata > Amphibia > Anura > Hylidae > Phyllomedusa > Phyllomedusa bahiana. The sequence continues at coordinate 6,625 of JAODAL010014487.1, read as the reverse complement.
CCCATTGTTGCCAGGTAGTGCCCCCTCTGTTGCCAGGTAGTGCCCCCATTGTTGCCAGGTAGTGCCCCTCTGTTGCCAGGTAGATGGCCCCTCTGTTGCCAGGTAGTGGCCCCATGTGTGCCAAGTTTCTGCCCCCATTGTTGCCAGGTAGTGCCCCATTGTTGCCAGGCAGAGCCCCCATATAGCTAATAAAAATAAAATAATAAAATCCACTTACCTCACCAGGCTCTTGCAGCACGGCCGCTCCGGGGCGCAGGGGGAAGTGAGAGCAGCCGCGCGTCACTTCCCCTGCGCCGCTGACCTGTATGTGCGGCGCACACACCGGCGCCGGCCATACAGGGGGAGGAGAGGAACGATCCCTCCTGCCTCCTCCCTGCACAGCGAGACTCCGGGCGGGTGAAGTGGGTGCAGCGGCCGCTTCACCCGCCTGTAGGAGCGGCCCTGCGGCGCCAGAGTAGCGCACTAGCGCTACTCTGTCGCCGCTGCCATTTAAAGAGCCCCCGCCGCCTCTGTGCGGCGGGAGGAATGCCAACTCCCCCGGGTGGGCGGGTGGGGACCCCAAATAGCGGGACCCCCCCCGCCAAAAACAGGAGAGTTGGCATGTATGAAAAAAAATAATAAAATCCACTTACCTCACCAGGCTCCTGCAGCAACGGCCGCTCCGGACGATCTCCTCAGCGGCGCAGGGGGAAGTGAGAGCAGCGCGCGTCACTCCCCTGCAGCCGCGCGTCACTTCCCCTGCGCCGCTGACCTGTATGTGCGGCGCCAACACCGGACGCCGGACATACAGGGGAGGAGAGGAAACGATCCCTCCTGCCTCCTCCCTGCACAGCGAGACTCCGGGCGGGTGAAGCGGGTGCAGCGGCTGCTTCACCCGCCTGTAGGAGCGGCCCGGCGGCGCCAGAGTGGCGCACTAGCACTACTCTGTCGCCGCTGCCATTTAAAGAGCCCCCCGCCGCCTGCTGGCGGCGGGAGGAATGCCAACTCCCCCGGGAGGGCGGGAGGGGACCCCAAATAGCGGGACCCCCCCGCCAAAAACGGGAGAGTTGGCATGTATGGTATTATTATTAGTGTGAGTCCCTGTTCAAGTCCAAATTTTTTGGACTTAAGAGAATCCAACTCCTATTAAGCTTTCTTTTCACCAGCAGACTACAGATGGTTCTGCTAATGGTCTTCTTCACTAAAGGAAGAATACAGGAAATCTCCAGTCTGCTAACAGCTATGATGAATAGCGCTAGGGAAATGAACGTCTTTGCAGTCTCTATTATTGGAAAGGTCCCACTGTTAAAGAGAGCAATTCACATAATAGGACTATATTAGCTAACAACATTAGGTTCCAGAAATTTATGAGAACAGTAGATGAAACTGCGAAACCAATTAAAATCACCTTAAACAGACTGACTCTCCTCTATAAAGTCTTTTAATATGCAGTCTCAGGTCACTTTGAAGTAAATAATATATCAATGAACGTTGTATGTCATTTTTCATATATAAATTCAACAAACCCTGTTAAAAATTAGGGAATCACCACAGATTATGTTATCCAGTATTTTTTTTTTTTTTTTTTTTTACTTCTTTCACAAATCACAGATATGACACAAAACAATGTTCCTTAGCTGGCTTCATTTAACCTTAAACACTTGTGTGTGTGTGTGTGTGTATATATATATATATATATATATATATATATAATATACACATATCGGGGAACATGTGTGAAAAACCTCTAGGTCTAAGCTTTTCTTTGTTGCCCATAGCAACCAATCAGAGCGCTCCTTTCACTTTTTCAGAGCACTATGATTCTGTTCATTCTGCTGGCCGACCCTGCAGCTGCTACTGCATTACTGTACATGCCTTTTATACTCAGCCAATAACTTTTTGCCTCTTTTTCTCTACCTTTCTGCCTCTCTCAAGGATGCATATGCAGTTTAGAAGCAACTCCAGGTCTGTCATGCTCAGGAGCCCTCCGGTGTTTTCCCTGTTCCCTTGTGGGACTAGTTCAAGTCTTCTTTTGTACCTGTTCCTAGAGAGCGAGACTTGAACTTAAAATGATCCCAGCCATATTGCATATTGCAGAACACAGACCCACATGCTGTCCCTACATATGTTAGCATGCTAATATGGTATAGGGTGCTGTGTGTGGCTTTGTACAGACCTCATTTTTGCTTGGTGTGTATTGTTTTTTTTTATCTCTGCTGCTTATTTGCTCTATTTTGCTGTTGCATCATATTAAATGCAACAGATAGATGATGGAAGACCTTGAGTCAGTATTGCCATAGACCCCATTGCACACCTGCTCTCTCGGTATATTCTCCAGTTTTGTCTATCACGGGAGACAGACAGAGAATACTGACCAGGTTGTTCATAGTGTTCAAGGGAACACTAATGCATATGAAGTGCTCATAGGTCATGGGACCACTACCTGCAATAACTGTAGCAATGCTGCAGCTGCTATGCTATACCAGGTTGGCAGTTGCTATGACTCTCCATCTAACATTATTTTGTTCTAGGGATTAGTGAGGGTCCCATCAATCTAAACCAATAGATTGTATAATGATATCAGAGCGTAGTGCTATATGGTCTCTAAATGTGGTATGAAAAACCTGTAACTCAAAACTGCAATTTGTGCGGGGTGACACATCTTGCAGTTAAAGGGGTTTTACCATGAGGTACAATCCCCAGCTCTGTTCGCTCACAGCAAACTTCAAGCCGACTATGCATGTGAATGAGGAAGGCGGCACTTGCAATCTTCCTCTTTATTCATTTCTATGGGAACTCCCATCTATAGCCAAGCACAGGCAGCAGTATTTGGAAACCTCCATAGAAGTGAATGGAGAGGATGGCCATAATTGCCGCCATCTTAATTTACCTGTACGGTTGGCTTGCAGCTAGCTGCGACCAATGCAGGGGATTTTATCTATGTCCATCTTTGTGCCCTATACAGTACAACTGTGCTCCCCAAAGTACCAGTGCTCCCATACTGTAATAATCCTCCTTTGTGCATCATGGTACCAGTGACCTCCTTTGTGTCCCCATACACTTAGAATAGCCCTTTTGTGCTCCACAGATTTAAAGATGCCCCCTTTGTCCCCTTAAATAGTAAGAAGCCCCCTTTGTGCAACTTCTTGTATTAATTTGCACAGTATTACCAGTCATTTTTTGCCTTCCATAAAGTAATAATACCCTCTTTATGGCCCTATATTATTAGGCCCCTTCATTGCCTACTGCATGGTTATAGTGCCCTCCTTGTGCCCTTGAACAGTAACAGACCTGTTATTAATCCTACTTGTGCCCTCACAAAGTAATATTTAACCATTTCTGCCCCTAAAGAAATGCTACTCCCTCTGTGACCCTTTCTATGTGTTCCGCACATACTTAACCCACATTGAGCAGAGCCTCTCCTTTCATAGACAGTTGACTTGGTATTGGATGAACAGTGAGGTCACTGCGCCACGCCACCTGAGACGGCCCTGCAATGGCCTGTTTATGTCCCAAGGAATTTGAGGCCAAAGGCCAGTTCAGGCCTGTGGCCTTCAAAAATAAATTAAGGGCCACATGTATGAACCTGTTTAGGTCTAAAACTCACTTTTTAGCCCATAGGTTACTATGGGCAAAAGAGTGAGTTTTAGACCTAAACAGTTTCATACATGTGTCCCTAAATGTCCAACTCTATCCATGTCACTTATCCAAAAGTCTGGGGCAGAGGTGTAACTTGAAGCTTCAGGGCCCTAGAGCAAAAATTTAAATGGGCCCCCCAGCTACCATGTTCTACTTACAATGCTGGTATAGCCTTATGTGGCAGGTGGGCTTTGGGCCCCCTCAGGCTACAGGGCCTGTGGCGACTGCTATCTCTGTACCCCTTATAGCTACACCCCTTGTCTGGGGCATGGACAGTGAATGCCTAGTGCTATTGACACCTCTGGAGCTAACTATGGGGGTCCAGCACCGTGGGTCATATTTCCACAGATGGCAACTTATCGGCAGGATGTTTATGCTCATAAAAAAGTCTTGCACTATTGTTAGCAATGGGAATTTAAGTCAGGCTTTGATCCCCACAGATTCTAAAAATAACTTCTCGTATTCCTTGTAAAGCCATGCCCCCTGCTAAATGTTTCCTTCTGGTAGAAATCACTATGTTTCTTCATACCATTTGCTGAAGCACAACTAAAACGCAGATGTTTACTCAATGGAGGCTGATATAATATAAGGATAAATAATTTATTTGGTAAAATAACTGCACTCATATAAATTCAGGTGCCCAGAATTCATCATAGAAATGTAGAAATTAAGAAACAATACTAAACAAATTAAAAAATGAGAATTGACTATGTTGAGTTGGCTAACTCAGCTACATAGTGGATTTTCATGAACATTTTGGCTCAGAATTAGTACGGTAAGTACTCCGCAATAACATCTTCAGGAACTCTGTCTGCAAATCATGTCCTGCTCATTTTTAGTGGGAATCTGCACCATAATTAAAATGGTGTTCATTTTTATTTTTTGCATAAGGAAATCATCCTTATGGAAAATGAATTGCTGATATAATTTACACACGGATCACATTTGAAACTGCATTGAGTTGCTGGGATGTAAATTTACCTTTCTAAATGGGGCTTATCCGCAGCTAAAACCTTAGAGAAATCGCTGCGTACAAAGGTGAATGGCTTGTATTTGTACCATGGATTCCGCAGATTATTAATTCCTAACAAACCATATGGAAACTGATGTAACACTAATTTAGCTACAATGGCACAGACAGGTCTCCTACTATCACAGAACAGTAATAATAACTCTACATGTGAAAGATCTGTGTGCACGAGGCACATATAATCTCTGCACTACAGCATCATAGGTAATCCATAAACCACAATTCTCTGCTGTATACTGCAGTGTAATGTGGTGATTTTGTTTCCTAGAACCAATGTTTTCTGGGGAGAATACTTCTATTAAACCAGGGGTATAGCTACAGGGGGTGCAGAGGTAGCAGTCACTACCGGGCCATGCAGCCTGAGGGGGCCTCAAAAGCCCTCCTGCCTCAGCATTGTAAATAGCACATGGTAGCTGAAGGGCCCCATTTCACTATTTGCACCAAGGCACAGTAGTTTCAAGTTGTACTGTACGCGCGGGGGTAGAATTGACATGTCAATTAGCGCTGATTACGTGCCGCTGACCATGCATGTCTATGGGGCCGGCACCCGGCCAGCCCTCCCGTGCTTTGGAATTACGCACTGATCAGCGCATGGTTCCAAAACACCCAGCATATTGCAGCGCGTACTATATGCCCACAATAAGCCGTGTTAACATACCCTAATTGTTTAATCAATTTTCTTGTCTTCAGATGACTAAAGGATTTATCCAGTTTTGTGAGTTACTCTTTCCATTATGTTAGTATCATATGTTTCGTAATAGTTTGAAATGGGTAAAAAAAGAGGTCAATATATTTTAATAGTATGGTAGCAATTTTGCATACTGTGCTTTCTTTTTGAAAGAGCTACAGCTTACATATGTGTTTTGCACTGTGATAAGTATCATATGGTACAACTCATATGTACGCTTGTAATAAACTCTTCTGGCAGCCGGCGTTTCCAAGTCACTGGGATCACAGCTCCTTTGGATCCACAGGGAGAGTGTACAGCCAATATAGTTGAGAGTTGAGGAGGAAACGAACCTGGGGACACTAAAAGTTACTTTAGTATCCTCATTTATTTAGAAACAAAGTTGCAGACTTGCAAAGTTGTGTGCGAGCAAAACACTTTCTCAATAAGTCCTCCACAAACATACAAGGAAGCTATTTAAAACTGAGTGCAGCCAGTGCAAATACAAAACGAGCCAGGACAGGGCAATGGAATTTGAACAAAAACACGTTTATGGACATACATATACTAAAACTGATTTATAACCAATGTTCATAATATTATCAGTGTTACAAAATTATTATAAAAAAATTGATTAAAATACACAACTTAGTACAAAGCATTCAATTATAGCAATCCATATATACTAACAAAATTATTAATAGATGACAGAAGCCAATCTATTTCACAGGTAATAATAGTCCAAATCTGGTTTAAATTTAATAACCTACTCTAAATTTTTTTTTACCAAAAATCCCCTGAAAAATAACAATAAATAATCTAAATACATACATATACGTATGTATATAAATATACATATATATCTTTTACCAAAAATCCTCCCTTTTTTAAGAAAAATTTAGAATAGGTTATTAAATTGAAACCAAATTTGGACTATAATTACCTGTGAATATATATATATATATATATATATATATATATATATATATATATATATATATATATATATATATACGATTTGCAGGAAGAAGGGAGAAGCTTGGAAGCCTAAGAACACCATCCCAACTGTGAAACACGAGGGTGGCAGCATCATGTTGTGGGTTGTTTTTCTGCAGGAGGGACTGGTGCACTTCACAAAATAGATGGCATCATGAGGAAAGAAGATTATGGGCCACATGTATGAACCTGTTTAGGTCTAAAACTCCCTTTTTTGCCCATAGGTTACTATGGTCAAAAGAGCGAGTTTTAGACCTAAACAGTGTCACAGGGGTCGCGGGCGCCGCTGCTCCCCGCGATCGCCCCCCTGCCCC